>OOFE01050953.1:0-10624 GCA_900323365.1 Monocentris japonica | reverse complement strand
AAGAAAACTGTCCGCATCTCACACACATTCTTAAATCCCTCCACTGGCTCCCTGTGTCCACTAGGATTGATTTTAAGATACTTGTTTTAAAGCATTGAATGGCCTGGCTCCTCAGTATATTTTAGATATGCTTGTGGGTTAGCCGACCAGGTCTCTAAGGTTATCAGACACGAATCTCCTAGTTATTCCCAGGGTGCAGTCTAAATCTGGTCGGGCAGCTTTTAGTTGTTACGCACCCAGTCGCTTTAACACTCTTCTGCACTCTGTGAAATGTGCCCCAACTCTCGTTGGGGCACACTCGTTTTAAGAGTAGGTTTAAAACTTTCATGATTGTGCTTGCTGAAGATGTTTCAATGTATTATATTAAATGTAAATTGTGTTTAGATTTGTTTCTTATTTTGCACTTACTATATATTTTCATGTGTGAAGCACATTGAACTTCCCTGTATTTTAGATGTACTATATAAATAAAGTATGACTTGACTAGAAAGCCTTACTACAAGAGGAGACTTTTAGGGTTGGAAAATAACTACTTGAGGCAGAGAGCTCTGCGAAGCTGCAAATTTCCATGTTTTCGTTCCGGGGGAAAAAAAAAAAAAAGAAAACACTCATGAGATCAAATCCAAAGGGTAAGTCTCTTAAAGTAGTTAAAGCTAGTGCCTGCTTTGAATGATCGCACAACTACAACTAGATGTAAGTGCCACGATGTGAACTCGGCGGACAAGCTTCATGCTTTGCCAAGTCCAAGTACATGTGTTTAGACATCAACTCCAAGTAGGCCTACCCGTGTTGAAGGAAACAAAACCATCAATACCTCCATCATGCCTGCTGATGGAGGTATTTTTAGTCTAAGTAAATGATTTAGTGTAGGCTAAACGTGATATTTAGTTGATAATGATTCCCATTAGCTGAAGGGAACTGGGAACGTCATTGATAGTAAAGCTATTCAACTGAAGTTGGTTACCTTATAGACATAGAGCGGGTTATGTGTCTATATATTGCAGTGCCTGTTTTATTAACAGCATTGAAACATTCCAGCATTGAAGTCCACTGCTTGGCCTGGGGAACCACAGCTAGGCACATCATTGGTGACATCATCCGCTGCGTTGCCTCAACAGCCGGTAGGCAGTCCACCTCCCAGGGCAAGACTGCAGGGAAAACCTGGGGAGCACGGTGGCTTTCAGTAGAAGCAACAAGAGAACAAAGGCAACACAACCAGGAATACCTGAAGACAGTTTTGAGAGGGACACGTTCCTCACTGGTTGGAGCTTAGCTCCAGTGTATAGCCTCCGTCTCTGGCTCTCCAGCGCAGTCACTGCTCACCGGGTTGCATTCATGGACAGTGGGACGCCGGGCCTCTCCTCCTCCGACTGGAGTAGCGATCAACAGGAGCACATACACTAGGACACGAGCTTCAATGCAACTGGACACAGCATGACAAGGCCTGGTGCCAGAGTAGCATCACCCACCCCAAATCCACATGCCCAGACAACACAAAACACAGGTCTTTTAAAGGGGACTCAGCCAATCCCTACTCTCTTCCCTAACAGAATGGGCTACAGCTGAGCCCAATCAGCCCCGCCTCACACTACCAGACCATGACACTCACATTGATAGAGAAGGACTGTGCAGAGCTCCAGATGGACCGCTCATTGAAGCTGATGTTTCGAGAGCTGCCCCTTGATTGATTCTATCTGCAGTGCCTGAAGAGGGCTCGCCTCTCAGGACTTGCGAGTGACCCTTTCTTCAATACCACTGAGGATTAAAAGAATCTGTGCACATCACCAGGCGCAGGAGTCCCACTAACCCCAGTAAGTCAACACATTTCTAAGACTGTTACAATTAACAATAATACAGTTTCTACAGCTAATTTAGTGGGCAGATTGCTTTCTCTTTAATTTTAAAATAATGGCTTTTAATGGGCGTTGTTGATGATGACCTGGAGTATGCCGTTTTTAGGCTATATTAAGTTATTTCAATTCTCACACTTGGTGCGTCCATCTCTATTCACTCTCCCTTATAGTTTGGCCTTTGGAGATAAACCCCTGGGGGAATGAAGAGTGCGTCTCCACAGACATACATAATTGATGCAACTGACTGTTTTGTTTGGACTATCTGAGGTCATCAATTGTTGGCTGCTGTTTTTGAAGTGCCCCTGGTGGCCTGCTCTATTTTAGCCTATGTTTTTAAGGGTCAGAAACCCTGTGGATAGACTGTAAAAAGACTTATGGAGGAATACTTTGTGTAATTTCACATACTTTATCTTGGTATTGTTGATGTTAATATCATTGCACTACTGATTATTTGTCATGTACCTATGTTTAATTGCACGGACATTAGTTTAGTACTTCTTTTCTGCTGTTAATGATATTGTGCAGATTCACATTCACATTTCACTTTGTGATATTGTTTTGTTTTATTAGTCAAATTTATTTGTATAGCACTTAATCACGGTTACAGTCTCAAAGGACTTCATAATGCCCACATCATGAAAACAAATGACCGCACATGACAACCCCTAACCTTGGACCCTTGCAGAGTACAAGGAAAACCTCCCACAAAACCATTTAGGAAAAAAATGGAAGAAACCTTGGGAGGGGTTCCTCAGAGATGGATCCCCCTACCAGGAAGGTCAGGCGTGCAATAGGTGCCAAGGTTGGGTAAGCAAAATGGAACATGAACAAAGTATACAGAATAAACACAATAAGGACACTTTGATGAAACATCCAGATCTGGTGTGGGGCATCAACAGCAGCTCTGTCAGCATTGTCATAAGAGTGGGGCACCACAAAGACGTCAACGCTGCCCAGCCACAGCCACAGTCTGGAAACAGATAGGATGCAGACAGACTCATTCACGTAGTCTCACTCACACAGACAGGATCAGCATGAGTGGACAGGAGAATACAGACTGGGAGAACAGGACATTTAAGCTAAATGCCCATCGAGAGGAATCTGAGCTAGTGTAAGCTAACTGGTTTAACCTCACTCCAAGATGGGACTGAGCCATTCCCTAAATGTGCAACGCTAAGATATGACTGTGTGACTGCAATTAGCCTATATCTGTTTGATCATTATTTGACAGTTCATTGTATGTGCAATTTGTGGCAAGTTTCGCTAATAACATAATCATAATGTAGATGAAATCGATTACCATGACTTTAACTTGGTGTGCCTTGAGGTTCTGGTTTGATTTTTGGTCTGTTTATTTTAATTTAAAGCCTGTAATTCATATAGCATTACTTATATTTATATAGCATCACTATACATTTTGTTGCTGTGATTAGGCAGTCATCACAAAGTGCTTTCATCAAAAATGGCTGTAATGTGTTTGCCATATTTTCTCAGTAAACATAATAGTAGAGTTGTACTGCTACCAAACTTGCTATAATCAGATTAGCATAATCCAATTATATGGCATCTATTCCTACCTATCCCTGTTAATACACAAATAATGTCTTTCTAAATAAAGATCTACATAATGACACCATGAGGAGAGAATATGGAGAAGAAGTAAGTGTTTTCATAAAACGAAAGGGCTTGACTAGAAGCAGTGGGGAGTTGAGAGAGATGAATCTCATCAACATTAAAAAGAGATGTGGTGAGACGCATACTGATCCATAGACCACTGCATAATTAATCTCTCTCTCGCTCACTCTCTCTCTGGGGGATTATGGACTTTAAAAGCACCTGAGAGACAATGCCTTGTTATCAGCCATTATAAATCTGATTTGTACACACATATACACACACAATTAGCTATGGAGGTTGACTGTGCTGCTTTACCTTTTACACTGTTAGTCTGATATTACTAATAAATACAAAGAGTTTGACATATAAAGATGTAGAACCAAAATAGAGAACAAGTAGATTACATTTGAGGAGGAAGGATTAGGAATTCTATAATAGACTATTCTGGGCATTTGATTGTTATAGTAGGCTTCATTATTTTGTGATTATACAATATGCAGGGAAAAACAGCCACACTTAGCAAACACTGCTCAGCATTAGACTCTATGGTTCCATATAAATAACATGATGTTTTCATATTTATAAAGACATGTCATTGCTGTTGGATGGAAAGCATGTATCTCCATAAAGATGGACTTTTCAGGAATTAAAGCTGCACAATGCAGGATGTTTATAAAATCCAACCTTTAATCAGCCTAAATCACAAAGTGGGGCTGCAACAGAGAAGAGCGTCCCATACCCCCTAAATGTAGTTTCATCCTATTTGCCCAAATTAAATTCTGGTGTCTGCATGGTCAGTGGTGGGAAAGCTTCTCCACACATAAAGTGACGAATCAAAACTTCAGAGTGAAATTCAGTAGTGTCTCCTAAACTGCAGTGAGCGAGTGCTCCATCCAGAGAAAGCTGGACTCAACTAATGTTATATTTTTGCCTCTCTGGTCCCTTGGGTATCCTTTGGTATGAAGCATCACAGACCGGCCAGGTCGGTAA
This sequence comes from Monocentris japonica, assembly GCA_900323365.1. Taxonomy (NCBI): domain Eukaryota; kingdom Metazoa; phylum Chordata; class Actinopteri; order Trachichthyiformes; family Monocentridae; genus Monocentris; species Monocentris japonica. The sequence goes on along the minus strand of OOFE01050953.1, from coordinate 6,164 downwards.
AAAAAACCTTTGGATTTCACTCTTAAATTTTGTTTGATCCTATGTGGAGAAAATTTTAATTTGGGCAAAAAGGGCAACTCTATGGTGTCTCAATTAGTCGGGATTGGACACTTTCCTCTGTTGCAGCCCTAATTTGTGATTTGGGCTGATAAAACGGTTGGATTGTTGCATAAAAATCAGTACTCGCCAGATTAATCAGTAATTTGGTCATTACTGATGACAATTTTAAAAAGGTCATCATAAATTTGAAACAAACAGAACAGGAGCAAAACAAAGTAGATAGTGTTGGTAACGAACACAGTCTGCTTCCCAATACATTATTGCAGGTAAGCATGCTCTTTATCTGATAATCCAAGTGTCAATTCGTTGTCCTAGCCACTGGAAGTGCTCCCGGTTTCCTCAGAATATTAGTAGCAAATCAAAGCAACAGATAAAAGACATAGGAATGAAATGAAAAACAGTCTAAATAGGCTCAATAAGGTGTCACCTCTGTGAGAGTGCTGAAGCCACAAGTCTTTGTCAAGGGTCCAGGAGTTTGGAATTGGAGTATTGAAAAACATTATGTCCTCCTAGACCCAGAAACCCACTGAGGCTTTTGTTCAACTCTGATTGGAGACGTTGTAATTCTGTAGGCTATGGTAGAAGAGAGAGATTAGAAATAAATCAGCAAACTGACTATCCATGTGTTGATGCAGTATACCATAGACTTCAGTTTTAATCTACACTTTTTTTCTTCTGAGGCCGAAATGTACAGTATATCTGACATTTTACTTTCGCAGTATTAAATGAGGACATCTATGAACCTATACTGGTCTCTTTTTCCCTGTTTTATTATAGTATTTCCTTGTCATGCCTGTTGTGAAGATAGTGCAGGTGAGTGTGCAAACCACCCAGCCCTCAAACCAGTTGTCCCCTGAGATAAGAGCATCCGCTCTGGGTTGCACTGTCACCGCTAAAGCTGTGATCACACCTCTGCTGGTCATATGCTGTCACTCTGGGGAAGGGGGGTGTCAGGGGTGGGAAGCAGACAGGCAGGGTGATAGCTTGATAGCCTGCTTAGCAAGCTTCTGGATTCTGCCTGGCTGGGCTGGCATCGCTGACAGTTTATCACACTGAAGTATCAGAACAGGGTTCTGTATAGAAAATCACTCCGAACACAGTGGCTGACATTATCTTTAGTCCCTAGAGTATATGTTTTTTACATTTCATCCAAGGGGACTGTGATGATACTGCGAGGTAGTATGGAGGCAGTGGATGGGGAGGGGTAAGGCATCAACTAGCTTTCAGATGGGATTCTAACGACTCCACCTGTTTGATTCAAAGTGCAGACAAGAAACCTAAATATTACAACCTAAAAAAGTACAACTTTTCATACCTTGCAAGTGGTTGCCCAAGACAGTTCTGGGTCAGGGGTCCTTGAGAGATTTCCAGGGAGTTCCCAACAAAATCGGGAATAGGAATAGCTTTAAATAAGATTTTTACTGGCCGATAGCACAAAATAACCATAATATACAGTAAATGCAGGGAGTTAATAGAGTTGTTGATCAACACCAATAACTCAATGATTACTTTGTCAGGTGCTCAGATTTCTGGTTTTCAAAACTTCCTGGCCCATACTCCGACAACCCCCCTCCTCCTTGCATTTTCATCTGCTCAAGGATAGAGATCAGTGCTAAAAGAGAGTGATCAGAGAATTTCATTCTCAAGCCATAAATGTAAATGACAAAGCAGTATTATTTTGGTATTTTGCAAGGTGATATATTACCTCTTCACTAGATGTTTCTGTTGGATCTAGGCTCTAAGTAGCTAGTTTACTCCTCTACCTTGTGAAGAGCTGACTTTTATATTTTTGTCCATTACAGGACACGGTAAACTGCTAGAGACCTGACAACGTTGTTGTAATTCCTTGGTCGCCAATATAAAAGTCATAAAAGTCTTAGATTACTTAATGCCCCTTTAATTGGTGCTGACACATTACAAGAGAGTTACACAATACAGGAGGGACACACTCAAGCCCTATTTGCACAGAACTTGTATTATGTGGGGAAATGTTTATCTGCCATTTGTCGAGTAAAAATTCCAGTGCAAATTACCTACTGTAATTTTGTGAAGACAGAGGTCCCATGATAATACTAATCCCGTGAGAATCAAACTTTCAGTAATTTCAGCCATAATTTGCCTTTTGGTGCAGAATTCCTCCGGTGTTTATAATAGATGTAGTCGTGCATCAATGCAGGAAGGTTTTGAATGCCTTTTCAGTCCAACTGCTGCAACTTAACATGGAGACCGAGCAAGATAAAATTGACGAAAAGAGTAAAATCTCTGAAGATAACAAGATGGATTAGGTACATGGAAGTGTAAGCTACGTAGTTCTAGCTTTCTATCCATATACATTCTATCAGTAACTATTACTTAATATCAACTTTTAGTGCCCTATTTACTTTTTTATTTTAATTATTACAGTAGGTACCGGGCACTGGTAAATTTTTAGCAAATTTCAGGCGTGGCTCCTTTGACCCCCTTGAAGACACTCTGCTGTACCAGGTACCACTATACCAATGCAACATAGAACTACTGTAGGTTGTTAGATAGCCCCGAATAGCTTATGCCAGTGGCCATGTGCAGATTAGCAGGTTTCAGTCTGTCTGTCTGTCAAGGGTGGTGTGTATGTGTGTGTTTGAGAGGGAGAGAGGGCTGGCTAGGGAGAGTGATTGCTGGGCAGGGAGAGGAGAGAGGAGGAGACAGAGACAGGAGTGCGGATGGGGAAGAGGCTTTCTGTTCAAACCAGGAGTAGAATCTGTTGAGCTGATCTGGTAGCTGGTAAGGCCTGTAGGCTTCACTTTCTATAATTAGTCAGGATGGAGTTTGGCACAGAGCATTTATTACAGGTGGAGAAGCCTATTACCAACCTGTCCTTGCATTTGGATTTGGAATGTTTTATTGCCTTGTTGATCTGTTTCTTTGCTGTTCCATATGACTATTTGCTTCATTGTCAGCCTGCTCTGTGTCCTTAAGGAATACACACATGCATTAGGAATATGAGGATAATGGATGAGGAATGTTTAAAGGTGCAATAAAGCACAATTTTTTTTTACCGTCCTGTAGCACAAACTGTACAACACTGTCTCCATCAAGATAAATGTTTATTTAAGTGTTACACCAATGGGGTGGGAACATAAAGCGGACAGCCAAACCTATAGTAGTATTCAAACTGTCTAATGTGCAACAACAAAGGAAGAGATATAACATGATTATGGATTGGCTGGTGTCTATCAAACCCAATCCAATATGAAACCCATTATATGGAAGGAGTCAAACAATCTAATTACATCAAGGGGTCCACTGAATAGGACAGTCGGCCAGTCATATCGAGGAGGTCATAAAAACAAACTGATCAAACTGAACAATATAGGTCGCCAATAGAGGTCAATAAAAGTCATAGATTACTTAAAGGTGCAATAATATTTGAGATTTTGTGTGGAGCACTGACAACATGGTGTCACTTTTAGCCCCTCAGTGTGTTTTCAGTGTTTTCTGCACTTTGTTGTCAAAAGGCAGACTGTGTCTTAGCTAAGCCCAACTCCACCTACTTCCCTTGGCCCCCTCCAGAACTTTATAAAAGGGCTGAAAACAAACAGTTAGCATCTGCCGGTTAGCACAGATGATGACATTGGATCAAAACAGAGAAGATTAGCATGGCCCCTGCGAAAAAGTTCATATGAAGCCAAGAGTCCAGCAGATACTAAACCAATGAAAATGCAGCAAAACTAGAGTCAACACATGCCGCTTTTCCGACATGGAGACTAAAGCACTGAAACTTGACTCCGACTTGTCTTTTTTCCTCCTGGACAGGTGAGTAATACCACTCCCTTCTATAATGTATGTGTTTACTTCAGAAGGCAGTCAGCCGACATTATGTTTGACCCAGCTACAAAGTGTTCTTGTTTGCTTTCAGAAACCAGCTAACGCTAACATTAGGTTTAGTTTCATGTTCGTTTGGATGTAACATTAGCACTAACTTAGGCAGCATGTTCTAATGCTGTTGCTTGTATGCATGTAACTTCTCTGGCTGTTGCCATGCGTAGCTAACTATTGTATAAACTGCACAATAATGTTTTGAATAGTTTATCTCTAGGCTAGCAAGAGCTATTTGATAAATGACACATATTCCTGCTACCACTATGAAGGAGTCAACACTTCAACAATACATTTACTGTTGACTTCCTAGTTTATTTTGCCATTATATTTTGCCCACCAGTTTAGTCCAGCTGATTTCTGCTGTGACAGATCAGGAATTCATTTAGAGCAGCACTTGAAGCTTGGAGAGTCTTAATGACATTTTTTACATTGTGACTAACTGTGAACTTCAACTGTGTGGTTGATTTCGATTAAAAGGCACTGTGGATTGGCATCATACTGTGTCCGTCACCCCTGGGCTGTGGGAACTTGCCATCATGGCAACCTTAAGGACGTCTGCAACAAGGAGCTCATTCAGCGTTGGCTGAAGGATGCACACAAATAACTAACCTTCAGGTAAGTCAAAATGCAGGTCAATCCATCAGGGAGAAATTAATACATGTGCTTCATAATTTCTTCATAAATCTACTGCTGACCTTGAGGCATTGCTGAACCACATCCTGATGTATGCCAGCAATGTTTCTTTGAGACCACCAGTCTAAGTAACTCAAAATTAATTTCATACTACGGGAAATTAATAATTTAATTTAAATATCATCTTATTTCCTTCACAAAATGAAAATAGGGTTTTCAATTCAGTCTACAAAAGTCACACGTGAAGAAAATGCATTTCATGCCACAAAATGAATTTAGTGGATGAAATTCACAGGGTAACATTTGGTGCCCCATATTCTTATGATCCTTCACCATCTCTCCATAGGCCTGGAGTTGAGCATGCAGGGGAATACAAGAGAGGAAATATCTACCTTGCTGACAAAGTATTCTATCGGGTGTGTGTAGTCTCCAATGCCGGAGTGGCCAATCGGGAGAAACAGGATGAATCCCTGTGGGCCGGTTGGACGGGCTGCGCTGCAGTGTAATAATTTTATAAATTGTTCAAGTTGATTTGCTGCACGAACAGGCCGGCCACTGGTGACTAATTAGATGTGCGTTCTCTCTCTCCCCTTTTCTCTGTGTCAAACTGGCTGCACACTGACAGACCTGACACACCCCTCTAAAACAAAACAAATCCACATGGAGCCTGACATTAGAGCAGCCCCCCTCCCTATTGGTCTAGCCCAGGTTTGTTGTGAATGTGATTGGTCAACTAATGGCATAATGACAAGTTGTAGCTTAGGTCAGTCGCTGTCAGTGTTATCAAGATGAACAATAGAAAAAGAAAAGATGGAGCAGAAATAGAAAGAATAAAATAAAAGCACGAGAGGAGGACGCAGCTAAATGAGCCAAATTGATAGATTTCATGTTTAGTAAAACAAATTCGCAGCCGGCAGCCCCAGAGGGTATCAATGGCAATGACCAGTGTGCTGCTGGAACGATTACTCCTATTTTAGGGTTTTAATTGTAATTGGAACTAAATATTGTAACTAAGAATTTTCCTTAAAAACCAGAGTGAGCAGTTTACAATTTCTTGACCGGTGTGTGTGTGTGTGTAGTGAAATGAAAAGTGTGTGTGTGCAGTGAAATGAAAAGTGGCAATGCTCACAGGATTGTGCAAAAAAACGACAGTAGCAAAAAACAATATTTACAATAAAAAACGAAGCACACTATTTACAATAGGTATCAAATATAAAATATAAGTCAAACATCTGAAAATGTGAAAATATATAAATATGTGCAAATGCAAGTGTGTGTGTGTGTGTGTGTGTGTGTGTGTGTGTGTGTGTGCAAAAGAGGGGCAGTGTGTGGTGCTTGGTAGGGGCCCTGGTGAGGTCAGAGTTCACAGTCCTGATGGCCTGAGGAAAGAAACTCCGTCTCAGTCTCTCTGTTATGGCAGTCCATTGTTGGGGTGGGGAGGATCTTTCATGATCCAACATGCTCTGGTTCTGCACCTCCTGGTGTATAGGTCATGCAGGGAGGGGAGTGTAGTTCCAGTAATGCGTTCAGCTGAACACATTACTCTCTGCAGAGCCCTCCTATCCTGAGCGGAGCTGTTGCCACACCAGGCAGTGATGCTCCCTGTCAGGATG
>OOFE01050952.1:3257-19338 GCA_900323365.1 Monocentris japonica | reverse complement strand
TTGAACTTCAGCAAGTTGTCTTGACCACATCTACATTCCTAAATGCATTGAGTTGCGGCCATGTGATTGGCTGATGAGCTATTTGTGTTAACAAGCAATTGAACAGGTGTACCTAATAAAGTGGCCGGTGAGTGTATATACACGTCTTTAAATGTCTTTGCAATTTATGTGTAAAATAAATCTCTTTGGAGGGTGTGCCTCTATCTGAAGTGTAAATGAGACAAAGTGATTATTAATGGAGTTAAAACTATCAACTATTTAAAATGATCACAACCCTCTCAAGACCCATGTAAAATTCATGCATAAAATTTGGTTTGACATACAGGGAAATTTTATTAAAAAAAAATCTTTTTCTCAAAAGGTGTAAATATGAAATAAATCTCAAGATGTGTGCCAAATGTATCAGAATCACAGTATTCCAGTTGTGTATACACCATTCAGCCACAACATTAAAACCACTGACAGGTGAAGTGAATAACATCGATTATCTCGTCACAATAGCACCTGTCAAGGGCTGGGATATATTGGGAAGCAAGTGAACAGTCAGTTCTTGAAGTTGATGTGTTGGAAGCAGGAAAAATGGGCAAGCATAAGGATCTGAGCGACTTTGACAAGGGCCAAATTGTGATGGCTTGACAACTGGGTCAGAGCATCTCCAAAACGGCAGGTCTTGTGGGGTGTTCCCGGTATGCAGTGGTTAGTACCTACCAAAAGTGGTCCAAGGAAGGACAACCGGTGAACCGGCGGCAGGGTCATGGGCGCCCAAGGCTCGTTGATGCGCGTGGGGATCGAAGGCTAGCCCGTCTGGTCCGATCCCACAGAAGAGCTACTGTAGCACAAATTGCTGAAAAAGTTAATGCTGGCTATGATAGAAAGGTGTCAGAACACACAGTGCATCACAGCTTGCTGCGTATGGGGCTGCGTAGCCGCAGACCGATCAGAGTGCCCATGCTGACCCCTGTCCACCGCCGAATGGTTTTAATGTTATGGCTGATTGGTGTATTACATGTCTGTGAAAGGCCAACAGCGGCGAATCTGATTACATCAAATTCAATGAACGGTATCGCTCAGTTATAATTGTCCATCTGTATTCCTTGTGACAGTCACAACATACCGATGTTGTAGATGAGCCCAGGTCTGTTACCATGCTGGATGACCTTCACTGCCCTGACTCCACTCCCTCCGTCTAGGGAAAAGCCCTGGCACCAGCCTGGAACTCCATCTGGGTGGATTCCTTTCCCTATTCTCATAGTGCACCTGGGATCCACAAAGAGGGGAAAAAGAGAAAAGGGAGGTAAAGATAGATGGATAAAAGATTAGGAGGAAGTGGGACAAGAAAATGAGGAGCTGTAGCAATAGCTGTTTCCATCCAACTGCCAAGTGAGTTTTATGCAAGACTTGTACTATATGTATGTATTATAATGTACCAACTAATGGTCATACAACCACAATGAAGACAATACATGGGAGAGACAGCGCGTATGACATTTCTAAGAGGTTGTGGTGGAATGATATTTTACATACAACATTTCAAAAGCAACCAAAGCCCTTTTGAAATAGTGTGCATATGTTCCGCCTTAGATATTGTGTGTCAAGGAGAATTTAGGTTTATTACTGACTGTAAGACTCTTTGTCTTTGGACCTCGTATATTCAGGTTGACTGGCCTCTCCTTGTTGTATATGTAGGAAATTTTACTTTGCTCTCTTCTGTGTGACTTTGATTGCATTTTGCTTGCTTTTGTACATTATTTTATACCGTTGTTTGTATGGAACATATGAATTACAAACTTGAATTATAAAGGAAGCCTAAACATTAGCAGGCTTATGTATTTGGAGCTAGGCAACTTCACACTTTGTCGGCCCCAAGTGGAAGCAGGAGACAAGTATTTTTGATTTTTTTTAAAGTTTTAAGTCAAGTTTATTTATATAGCCCTTTATAACGAACAAGCCTTTAAAAGGACTTTATAGGCCTAACTAAGTCATAATTCGATTGTCTACTGAATTATCACTTAGTTAGGCCTGTAGAGAACAAAATGCATGATGCCGAAACTGAAGGACTTCACTACCCAGAAATCTAACTAGGTACTCCTTAGACCCAAATTTCTTCATAGTGGGTGGTGGGGGTGGAGATGGTGAAGCGGGTCAGCCAGTTTCCTCTGGACAGAGGGCTCACTCACTGCTGTTTAGGAGACAGTCATATTTCGCTCTTAAATTTTGATTTGTCACTTCCTGTGTGGAGAGTTCCCACCAGTGACCAAACACCAGAAATTAATTTGGTAAAAATAGGACAGCATCTCCATGAGTTGGGATGGGACATTCTTTACTGTTGCATGCCCATTTCATGATTTTGTCTGTTAAGACAGGTGTATTTTTGCATTAAAATCTTGCTGAGTGCAGCTTTAAAGCCAGAAATCTGCCACTATATTGTCTGCTTTCTATTTAGTTATTATGTACAATCCAGATGATAGTAGTCAGAACTAAGGAGAGGAATGGACTGGTTATTGCCACCCACTTACATGGCAGGCTGCTCCTTGTCAGTGTAGCAAAAGAGCAGTGGACTGAGGCTCCTGGCCAACTCATGCTCCTCAAACTGGCCCCCTGCATCAGCCTTCCCATTGTCCTGGCGGAAAATTAATGGCAGACCTGAGGGTGGAAAATGGCATTAGGGAACCACAATAGAGAAGCTTATTCTTAAAACAAGCCTTAGTTTTTGCATTGGCATGGCCTGGGCAGAGGTGATGAAAAGAGGTGATGAAAAGAGGAAAATGTGTTTTGAACCAAATTTCCCAATTACTTTTGTCAACTAACATGAAACAAATCAAACCTTCATACTATGTATGACAAAAGAGTAAATGTATCAGCTCTAAAGAAGGGGGAAAAGCTATCTACATCCAATGCACTCCTGTAAATGGTAACAGAGCAACTATTTTCAATTTTCATTCATTTTTAGTATTGGTTCTGACCTATCTGTTTTGAAACTTTTTGGGCATAGCTGATATTTTATGCTGATATTCAGTGACCAAGTATTCAGTGTTTTCCCCCAGAATTGTATTCTTGTCAGGGTGGAAAAGCCTCTGAAACAGTCTTTAGACAATCATGGGACATGAAAACATTGAAACTCTGGATAATGACAATTAAAAAAAAACATATTCATGCATAGTTGTGTGAAATCTGATCAAAATGTCTGATTAGAATCAACTCGGGTTAAGAGCTTCCCATAGACAATCAGTGCAGTAATGATCAATTCTACAATAAATATTACTACTCATCCACTACTCATTTTCTGTTGTGTTTTCGGATTTGCTGTTGTGTTTTCTGACTTGTTAATTTGTTTTGCACTTCAGGGCCACCATAATATCGGCCCTGTACTTTGGCAAACCGACAAATCTGTATAACCGTAGTTTTGAGCCATGAGGAGAACATTACCAGTCTTGTTGATGAGCCAGTAGGGAGCAGAAATTAGTATCTTGAGTGCCCCTTGTGCTCGCAGGATGATGCGGATGGTGAGGCAGAGCAGGCGCTTGTTGGCATCATACAACCTCATACGAACCACATAGTTCTGAGTTCCAGGAGGAATCAGCAGCTCTTTGCACACAGGGAAGTTTTCCAGCAGTACTCCTGAAGAAGACACATAAAGAATGTCAAGAGTGAGAACAAAGAGTGATAAACACCAGCCAAGCTGCTGCAGGCTGGTAGTTCAAGTCAAGAAGTCAAGTCAAGAACTTTATTTGTCACATACGCATACAGGATGTGTAGTGAAATGGAATTGTCCCTCTTGACAATACGCATACTAATGAAAATATTCATGAAGGTATGAAAAATATGATGGTGAGACTTGGCACACCATGAGAGGAACAGAGGAACAACAGTGAAAGCTTGATTAAACGGACAAAAACAAAGAGCTGACCTAGTTCCATATTCTGGGAGGTGTCGGCAGCGTGAAGCACAGCCTCTTTCCCCGGCTTCAGAGAACCTTTGATGGAGGTTCCCTTGATGTAGTAGTTGAGGTCACAGGGCAGAAGGTTGGCCACCACCATGGTGGGCAGCAAGTAGATTGTGTGGCCTGGCTGACGATAGATCTGCTTGGTACTGCCAGAATGCCTCTTGGCAGGCTGCTGGTCTGGGTAGTTCTCCTTTTTGATGACCACACAAAACCTAGGAGGAGATGCAGAGTAGGGAAGGGGATGTGAAGCGAGAGGAAGGAAGAGGGTGGACAGGAGAGGAGTCAAGGAAAAGGAAGAAGATGAGGAGATTTTATTTCAGATCACATCATATTTGTAAACCATAGGGCCAGGAGAAAATAATCTGATTGACTGTATTTACCTAAAGCTGCGTTTGAGGTGGTCGTCGAAGTCTGCCGACTGGCACTCCCTCTTGCTGCTGCTGATCTCGCCGGGCCTCTCTACACTGGTCCAGTGGATGGGAACCTTACAGAAAAACAACCCAAGGCCTTTGGGCCGAGCCTGCAGCCGCCAGGACGTCAGGTGGAGGGGTACCGCCAAGGCCTGGCCAGGCAGGATAGGTGGCAGTACTACCGGCTCTGTGGACACATGGACCCAATTAGTTTCATCATTGAAACTTTTTTAACAAAAGGGTCCACCAATGGAAATTTCTCTCCTAATTTAACAAATTATCTTTCTTCACATGAACAGTACTCCAGAAACGAATACCCCTTATAAACAGTTGATTCAGCTATTGCTAAAAGGTGCATAAAATCAAGCACACAGCCATGCAATCTCCAAGTGGAAACGAGGAGCAACAAGCAGTACACTACACAAGCTCACAGAACGGTAGCGCCGAGTGCTGAAGCCTGTAGCGTGCAAAATTTTCTGTCCTCGGTTGCAACACTCACTGCCGAGTTCCAAACCATGTCAGCACAAGAACTGTTCATCGAGAGCATGATGAAATGGGTTTCCATGGCCAAGCAGCCGCACACAAGCCTAAGATCACCACGCGCAATGCCAAGTGTCGGCTGGAGAGGTGTAAAGTTCACCGATATTGGACTCTGGAGCAGTGGAAACGCGTTCTCTGGAGTGATGAATCATGCTTCACCATCTGGCAGTCCGACGGGCGAATCTGGGTTTGGCAGATGCCAGGAATGCATGCATGAATAATGGTCTGGGGCTGTTTTTCATGGTTCAGCTAGGCCCCTTAGTTCCACTGAAGGGAAATCTTACAGCATACAATGACATTCTAGACAATTCTGTGCTTACAACTTTGTGTAAACCGTTTGGGGAAGGCCCTTTGCTGTTTCAGCATGACAATGCCCCTGTGCACAAAGCGCGGTCCATACAGAAATGGACTGTCAAGATTGGTGTGGAAGAACTTGACTGGCCTGCCCAGAGCCCTGACCTCAACCCCATCCAACACCTTTGGGATAAATTGGAACGCAGACTACGAGCCAGGCTTAATCACCCAACATCAGTGCCCGACCTCCTTAATGCTCTTGCAGCTGAATGGAAGCAAATCCCTGCAGCAATGTTCCAAGATCCAGAAGAATACCTTCCCAGAAGAGTGGAGGCTGTTATAGCAGCAAAGGAGACCAATTCAATATTAATGCCCATGATTTTGGAATAAAATGTTCAACGAGCAGGTGTCCACATACTTTTAGTAATGTATTGTCCTCTAAACTCAACGCTGTGTTGTAATTGATCCAGTTCTACCTCTAGTGGGCACTTTGCACGGTTTTCCATTCACATTTAGAACTGCCAGTGTCCAACCCCTTCTGAAAAAGAGCAATCTGGATTCTTCCACTCTTAGCAACTACAGACCAATCTCAAGTCTGATGTTTCTTAGCAAAATACCCGAGAAGCTGGTGGGCATACAACTGACTGACTATAAAAAAAAATTATATATTTGAGAAATTTCAATCCGGTTCATGCACAGCACTGAAACAGCTCTGGTAAAGGTTGTAAATGATCTCAGAATAAACCTCTCAAAAAATAAAATTTCCATCCTGGTACTAAGTGCAGCATTTGATACTGTTGACCATGAGATCCTTCTTGATAGGCTGAAAAAGTGGGTCGGCCTGCCAGGCACAGTTCTAAATTAGTTTAAGACCTACCTAACAAATTGTGATTAGGTCTGCTGGCTGGGTCTCTGTGGTCTTTGGGTAACTTCTCACCTCAAAAAGTTAAAATTGCCACAAGGCTCTCTCTCTCTCCCACACAGAAAAACTGATGCGTGCATTTCTTTACCAGCAGGCTTGTACCACTGCAATGCATTGCTCTCAGGCCTTCCTAACAAGTCAATAAGACAACTGCAACTTGTGCTTCTTGCTGAAGGAATTCTAACTAAGACCAAGAAGAGTGCTCACATCACCCCGTTTTCAAGTCCTTACATCGGCTCCCGGTTAGTTTTAGAATAGATTTATTTTATTGGTCTTTAAATCCATCCACAGACTTGTCCCAGAGTATATTAATGACATGCCGCCAAAATATGTTCCAGGTAGAGCCCTAAGATCCACAAATTCCTATCTTTTAGATATCTCCACTACAAGGACAAAAACTTATAGCGAGGCTGCTTTCAGGTCCTATGGTCCCACACTCTGGAACAGCCTCCCAGTAGATCTGAGGGCAGTTACTTCGGTTGAAGTTTTTAAGTGTTTGCTCAAGACCTACCTTTTCAACCTTGCTTTTACCTGGGAACAGTTTTCATTGCTGCTTATTCTTATTTTACTTTTATCTCTTTTCTAACTTCATTATTCATTTATTTTCTCATTCTCATATTTCCATCTTTTATTCTTTTATGTTTTTCTTACCAATTTATATATATGTAAATATCATTGTACTGCATGTTGATGTATGAAATGTGAAAGTTTATTATTATTTGCTGCTGCAATGACAAAATTATATCATCTTACTTAGTAAATAGTTCTAAAAATAGAACACAAATAAAATGGATATCTATCTTACTGTCTGGAGCGGAGGGGCTATCCAGTCTGACCTCCATAGGAACCTCCAGCCGGTTCTTCACCATGAGGGCTGAGCGGACGGTGATTACTTTCCTGGCACTGCCCTCCATAGTGATGGAGAAGACCACTCTAACTGGGGGTAGAGCTGAGAACTGAAGGGTAGAAAGGATTCACAAACAAACCCACAAGTCACCAGTATTATACCATAATGAGCATGATATTTAGGCACACTGAAAAGGTTTAACAGCACATAAACTCTTGCCAAATTGTTATTTTCATACTTCTGAACTGCTCAGTGATCTAGAAACAAGACTTTGCCAGACTTACATAGACATGTGGGTGAATGATGTTGGTCCTGCTGATAGGACTGCCAACCTGTGCACGGGTGAAGTAGAAAAATTAACTTTGAACATCAAACTCGGTTTCTGGGTATTATTTTGCCGACCTAGACACTTAAAATTACTAAGAGAACCTTTGCTTTTGAGTTCTGTGTTTTTGCATGAGGAACTCACAGTGTTGGAGGGGTTGTTCCGGTCTGCAGCAGCGTAACGGAAGAAAACGCCCACTTTGTCTACCGACACCGGCTTGACTGGCTCCCAACCGCCAACCCGAACCAGCAGCTGGTGCAGCTTCAGCTCATGAGTGTGTCTGCAAAGATGAGGAGGCAGGAATGGAATAGCCACTCACATAATTACAACGTGCAAACGTAATGCTTGTATGTACACAAACCTCTAGTTACACTCCTCAGCCCTCACAGTTTTAAAGTCTTGCATTTTTTGTGCCACTTTGAAGGCACTGTACAGTAGTCAACAACAATTGGAGTATGGACACCAGTTAGGCCTAAATCTTCATTTTAAAAGCATCAACATATAGGACACAATGTCATGCTAGTAAATATTTACAGTCAAATAACATTTATTGAAACTTTAAAATAAACAAAGATTATTGCAATGATTAAGTACTGAAATAACATGAACAACCTTTGTTAAGAACAAGACTATTACGAGTAGAACTACAAATATATATTCTCTATGGTTTACTAGCAGCTAGGTGGCTAGTGCGAGGAGGGCACATCTTGTATCAACTAAACAAAGAAATTGATTTTGTTGAAAATCACCTGGCAGCACTCTCAATCATAACATATACAACATTTCTGTTATTTGTATTTCAAAAAAATCTTTACTTTTAAGGTAATCAATGAATAAATATTACCTCGTTCTATGACACATTTCAGAATTGGAACCATACATTTAGTAATTTCCTTAGTTCAAGTAATCTGTAATTTATTAGAATAGGCAGAAGTGATCCAGAAGTAGTGGTTAAGTTCATGGACTTAGATTTACGACGGTGAGTTTTGCTGGCATTGTTTCGGACCCCTGACCTTGTGTAAAGTTCGTAAGTGGACCTTAAATAAGAAAATAGTAGCACTGCTGTATCACATGATTAAACTTCATATTAAATTTTGTTTTGTTCAGAAACATTGTCATAGTTGACTCTAAATTAAGTCAGTCACGTCAAAATGGGACATTTTAAAGTTTAGCAAAGCTGTCTGTACCTGTGGCGAAGTTTCTCCCGGGCCTCAAACTCAAAGGGAACTTCCTCCCCTGGCAGCACCTCCCTCCACTGGCTGACATTGTGAGTGTCGTCTGTTCCTGGTCCGTGGACGTCTGAGATGGAGTCAACACTGCTGCTATGGGACAGCGCCACTCTGTGGGGAGATTAATGGGAATGTGGCCTGAGATCGGTTTCCACAGTGAAAGCGCTCTTGCTCTCTTGCCATTACTATCATTATTGCTCTCTCTGCCTACACATTTGGCGGATATCGAAAGTCATTCTGGGAAATGTAGGAATTGTCAGAGGTAGCTCCAGCTGAAGTGGTGATGGGGACACCTACCTTGTGGGGGTGGTAGTCATAGTGGCAAACCACATGGTGCAACCTGTGTGGTTGCGCAGGGCGTATGGCACAAAGGGCTGCCTCCTCTTGGACAGCTTGATGTCTGCTGGAAATGGAAATGGTCACAGTCACAAAAATCAGGTCAAAGTCCAAATCAAAGAAGTATTCCTGAGTTGGTTACAATGCTCAATACGGTCATGTATTTGCTTTTTTTCATAGATTGCATGAAAGACAACATGATAGGCAACTTTGCAGGAATTCAGAAAACCTACTCAAAACCTGCTCATTTAGCATGTTATACATATGAATGGCAAAAATCAAAACATGTGGAGTTATTTGTCAATTATATGGCTATAAACACAAATGGCAATTTGGAGATAAAAGATTTTTTTTCCAGGAGGTCAACAAAAAGTTAAACACAATTAACATGAACAAAATTGCTACAGATTTGTGAGTTTTCAAAATATTCTTTTTTTATAGAATGCCAATATCATCCGAATAATATACCATTGACAGAACACAAATGGTACTCACAGAATCACACAACACATGTTAAACATTCTGGTATTATTAAAGGAATACACTGGCTTTTTGGCAAATGAACTCTGATCAACTTACCATAGCGCAAAGAAAGACAAGCAGTTTTTCCTCTGCATGTCCAGTATTTATCTATTTGGCTATGGTGCATGCTAACCCTTTAGTGGATGGCAAAGTTTGTATAGGATCATTTGAAAAGTATTAATATACTCACAGTAGCACAAACAATACTGGACACAGACAGGAAACTGTCAATAAAGTTTGGCCATTCCTTTAAATTCCATGGGAATCTAAGATGAACTGATTAAAACAAAC
This sequence comes from Monocentris japonica, assembly GCA_900323365.1. NCBI lineage: Eukaryota > Metazoa > Chordata > Actinopteri > Trachichthyiformes > Monocentridae > Monocentris > Monocentris japonica. Next base: position 9,679 of record OOFE01050952.1, on the reverse strand, counting down.
TGCAATAAAACCACTATGTGCAATACTCTGCACAATGCACAAAAGTCTATAAAAACATTAAAACTATTGTGCCATAATGTTATGCTCTCCAGCTGAATTATCAGATGTTTTTAGAAGTTAATTTTCATGATGGATTCACATGTATGTATGTACTGTATGTGTCCATGTAGTGGAAACAAATGACAAACCATGCTCGCATGACACGTTTGTCAACAGTAAGACAAAAAACAAAACAAAAAGAAATTCAGGCCTTTCGAAACTGAACTTGAAAAAGAAGAAAAGAGAGGAAAGGCTAGAACTAGCTCAAAATCTAATATAACCTTGCATCAAACCTGCAACATTACCGAACATTCAATCCACCACAGTCACGTTCCGGTGAGATAAAATTAAATAACATTAGTTTTGGTATCGCATTTTTGGGGGCGGCTTGTTTTGGTAGAATATTTGACTTTAGCCTATAACATCATTCGGTTGTGCAGCAGGTTTAAATAAACTGTAGCCCCAAGCACCAGACAGGATCCCCTGTTGTATTGTCTTCAAATCTTTAACTATAGCTCAGGGCCCAAAATAGGTGGCAGGCCTGTTGCTTGTGGGCCCTAAGATTACAAGAGTCTGCTTTTATGAGCAGGGATCTAATGCAACACTAGAGCAATCTATTAGATTGTGTTGCAAGCGATCTGTGCATTGTTTGCCTCTCAGTTGCTTGAACTAAGAGCGCATAGTTTTCATCTTAGTCACTAAGAAATTCATGCAAATCACGCGGTGGCGCAAACAAGCCCTTAGAAATAGCAAGCAAATAGCCCCCTTCATCACCAACTGCAAGTGCAAATAGCTTCAACTGTAAGACAAATCCACCAATGCTGGCACTCTTTATAATTGGAGTATTCTCTGATCTAATCTAGATTCTCACTTGCTCTTCTGACTGGCTGGTGACTGCATCTTGCAGCAATGATAGCAGCCATTCTAAATGGCCAAATGCTGTGTTATGGTTTTGATGCCAGCTTTCAAAGGATCTTATATGCACTACAATAATCAAGTAGAGTTGGGAGAGGTGTTGCAAAGTGTTTGTGAATTGGATGCTAGCTGGATTTGCATGGCCATGCCTACAAATAACTAATATGCAGGCAAAATAATGACACTTACATATAATTTACATATGAATAGTGAAGTAGTGAATAGCATGGCTTTCTGATTTGGCCATTTTTGTGACCATTTTTGTTCCCTGTGCAAACCTTCAGTGAATCTGGGCCTAAATTTACTCACTTGGGTCCTGAACTGAAAAGGCTTACAAATCCTTGCTGCTTTGCAGAACTAAGGGACATGATGTGCAAGCAACATCTTGAGGCAATGAACTTGGGCAACAGTTGTGACCAAAAGCGTTTTGTCATTTTGCGTTTGGTTCGTACAATGCAGGATGCAATGCATATGGAATGTCTCCCCCTTGCAAATCCCTATCTCTGCTAAAGGAGTTACTGCCCATCTCTTTTGCCACATAACGTTGTTCGTGTTTCTTCCCCTATTCCAATATTTTCCACTATATTGGTTTGTTGGTATGACATCATCCACCACCCAATCAACCCTTACCCTAACCAGGGTCTTTATTCCACACCCACCCTAAGGCTGTGTTTTTGTTCCTGTCCTCTTTTTGTGTGACGTTGTTTCCGTGCCTTTCATTTGTCTTGCTTGTGAAGCAATTTGTAACCTTTGTCTTAGAATCATGCTATACAATAGTTATAATTATTATTTATATTATAAAGTCAAAAATGCACACGGCAACAATATGTGCAAATGTGATGGCCAACCATGCCGAAGGAGCTGGTTCAGTGTTAATGCTTTATAGGCTTACACTGATCTGTCATTTGCAGATATTGGCCTTTTATTGATTATTTTCTTAAATTATTATTTTTTAAATTAAAAACAGGATATGGTCCAGTCATGATCAGATTCCACACACGTATTTTTTCGTCCAACCTGACGAAAATAAAAATACAGGGGAGACACTGAATACTTTTTTGGCATGGAATTGTCAAATTTAAAGATGTTGACTATTGGCACAAAATATCAGATATCAACAACTTTAATCCAAAAATATTGGTATTGGCAATGAGCCTTCAAAAACTCATACAATCAAAACCTAATGCTTTGATAAAATATGAACATTTTGCTGCCAAGAAACATCTGAATAGATTTTTGACTGTGTCTTAGTTACTTACTATTGATGCTTGCTAGGAACACACTGCCGATCTACATTGCCCCAAAAATTTGCCATGTGTATGAGCGCCCTTGGGAGGGGGGGTATAAGCAGGAATGAATGAAGGATTTGATATTGGCTCTGCTGCCGGAGGAGACCTGTCTGGGCAACTGAACACTGGACTGTACCTCTGGAGTGAATCTGCTGCTCGAGGCAGGTCAAGCTGGCTGTGCTCCTAGTTCTAAGGTAGGCAAGAGGAACACCTGACAGCAGAGAGACACAGTTACTACAGAACAGAGACACATGCAGAGGGAGCACACAAGAGGGTTATAGGGTCAACATCCTGGACATCTGTACTCCATGTTGGCAGTCAGCACACCTCTGCAAAAGAATACCCTTTTATGAATAATGTAATTCACGCTTTGCTTGAAGGCCATCTCCCTCTTGTTACTGTGTATTCACAGTGTGAACAACCTTATTAACATGTCACCTGAAGTCCTTTCAATCCCTATAGAGCTGGGCTGAGCAGATTTCCACGCTTCTCTATTTCCCTATTAATATAATATAATAACAATAGTTCCACCTCCAAGCTGATTACAGCCATTCAAAATGTTATGTCGATTTAAAAGACTAATAAATAAATAAATGTCTCAAAATGATGCTTTTTATTGAGTTTTTTTATTGTCAATTAATTTTACATAATTAATGCTTTCTATCTAGCTATGTTAACTCATCAAATGTTACATGTAATGTTATGAAAGGCAATACTAAAACTGAAAAACACATGACTTACCTGCTCAAAACTTTATAGCTACACACAAGACCACTACATAGTTGCAATTCGCCCACAGTCAGCCCATCAACCAAGTTGCTCACAAAGTGAATGTATGGCTACTGGATTATCAAAGTAGCGACAAATAAGCTGTAAATATAATATTGGGGCAGATCCGGATTCAACCCACTCTGATCCATCAATTCAGAAAGTGGATTTTCAAACAATGTCTAACTTTTGGCATGAGAAGGTTGCCCTATCAACCCCTCGAGAAATAATGATGTGGTGTGATCAGCAAATGAAGACTAGAAGCGAGGGGAGCTTGCACTCAGGAGGAAGAAAAAACATCCCAAACTGAGATGCTTCAATGCAAAGTTTCCATTTTTAAGTGCAAAATGTTTTCAAGTTAACCTTATCATCAGTTTTTGTTTTTTGCACTGATGATGGAGTAACTTGAAAACATTTCGCACATGTCACTTTATTGGTCAGATGTAGTATAAAATGGACACTTTAAACATCTTGGCTTGAGGAGTTTTTTACATTTGCGAGTGTGAGCTCTCCTCGCATCTTGTTTTTTAAGGCCTGCGTTGCCCTGTTGGTTTTACATGTCCAGTCAGTACAACAGGTGCACATTCAGCTTGTGCTAAACAAAAAATATTTCCATTTTAAATGGATTGAGCTCTAGTATTGAGGCCTAGAAAACATCTTTGTTAGTATCAAATCTAAAAGTATTAATTTTGACAAGCTTAACAGATGGTGCATTTCTATGGGCCTTTGTGCTCCTCAGTACTTTGATCAGTACTTAATATTACAGTGCCAGCACATGGAAATATTTATTCATCAGTTGTCAACGAATTCAGTGAATGATTTGGATAACACAAGCTTGCTTTAGCATTTTTACAGCATAGCAGCCAAGGTAGCACTAATTCGATCAGAAAAACACCAGTTACCAGCAAAATGCATTTAAAGCTTTGGTTCTGGCTAGGACATTTGTCTACTCTACCAGACACTTTAACAGGCTAACCAAGCATCATTTGGAGTTATTCTACCATAAAAGCTAAATTGGCTAGTAAAGGGGAGAGGTTGGTAAGTTTTGGGATACACTGAGGTCTCTGGACAAAAGGTTCCTCTCTCGCTGTTCATTATTATTATTTATTTAAATGTAGTAATATCAACTGAATTTTTAAATTTAAAAAGACTGGAAATGTCATCCAGATACACTTAATATCAGATTTTTTTTACAGAATAGTTCTGTAGAGAATTGCTTCACCACCCAGTGGAGTGCGTGCACATATCAGAGGTAGCATGGCTGGTACGTATTGTGTAGCTGGAACTCACTCTGTCCGAAGCTGGGTGGGTCGACTGAAGAGCCCATCCAGGGCATGGGGGCTGAAGTCTGGGGAGTTTGTTCCTCTTCCTTACAGTAGTCAGCCAACCAGGAGCTTTTGGTGGTGCTATACTGTTCTGGAAGGACCAGATGAAGAGACAGTTAACTTTATGGACATAGCACAAAATGAGCAATACATTTGTGGGGGTTGATTGATAATGTTGCTCAATACCGATGACACAATGAATACTTTCAGTTTTGACTGTTTGACTTTCGAGATTTTAGAATGGTACAAATTATTTATTGTGGTGAATAGGCTAACATATTTTACGTCTGGTCGTGGTTTTGTGTAATGGAGACACTGACCTCCATTAAATTATTTTGTGAGGTGAGCAGAGAGGCTCTGTTACCTACCTAAGAGCACAGAAGTGATGTTGATGTCAAGTCTCTGCTTGGCCCGGATTCCCATCTTGAGACGTGGAGGGTGGAGGCGGCCGGCAGCTTGCTGCTGCCATGACAGGAAACAGGGCCAGGGCTCAATGAAGGGCTCCCAGCCTAGTACGCACAGACAGAAAGACAGAAAGCAATGATTTGTACTGAGATAAACCAGTGTATGAGATGAGGTTAGGATGAGGTAGTACCTGTAAGAGTACTGAACGCATCAGCAGGTTTAAAGACAAAAAGAGACTTTTTAAGGCTCATTTTAATAGAGTGAGTAATAGAGTAAACGTCTCCTATAGCTACTGATCAGTCTCTGACAACTTCCTTGAAGGATTTTCTCTCACTCCTTACAGAACTCGGCCAACTCAGTGAGGTGTTCTGTGGCCAATTCCAATTGCTGATTTTTTTAACAGTGTGATTGGCCAATCACCAATCCGATCAGCAGTTGAAAGAATTCCTTTTACCCAGACTTTCTACTAACACCGTGACATCATGTAAAAGTGCCCAGCAAGCATAAATAGTAAAATTCTGATACATGTTTAAAATAGTTCTTATGACTGCATGACATAGCTGGCCTATCCACGTGTAAATAAATCATATGCTTATTCAAACATAGTAATTACGTGTGTTTGATGATTGAGCTGCTAACTTACCTATTGCCACTGGTAGTGCATGAGAAGTTTTCATTGTGGCAGCATAGGCTCTGCCTTATGTCCACTATATTAAACTAGCTCTAATCTATGATCACAGGCTGTGAAACTCAAAACACATCAGAAATGAACTGTCAGTGCCAGATGAACAACATGCCTATTACCTATGCTGTTGACTGCCACAAATTTGCTCAGACATTTCTTCTGATCTCAGATGACCTATGAATGTTTATTGGCCAATTATGAGTGGTGGCTGATCGATCGGTGCACTCCTAACACAAAGAATAAGACTAGGATAAAACTAGATTGATGCATTGAAATCTAGTGTTGTCTATCATTGCAGACATTTGCAGCTAATTCCACAAATTTCCTTCAAGGTCAAAACGATACATGCCTTGAAAAGATGTATTGAAAACTATACAAATGTAGCTTTCACTTTAACTATAGAATGTTGCCCTAGTATTAGAGCATTGAGATTAAACCCTACTGGGATTTGGGAGTTTACCAGGCTGCAACATTAATATTTTTGCAATTTGGCATCTTACATAGGAAGCTGTCTATAGTAAGTGGAGACTAGGATCCTTTGCTGCAGCTGCTGCAAGTAAACCATTACCTGACAACTCCCGGTTGTAGTAGTCTCCAGACAGAGTGAAGCTGGTGTTGCCCTCCTGGGTGGAACCAATACGTTGTAGCACATACAGCCCTGTCACAGGAAACAGTTTGTTTTAAGGGGATATCAGACCAAAATCAACTTCAGTGTTTTGTCATTCAAGTTTTTTTTTTTTTTTTACCCCATCTTTGGTACTAAGTAGTCACTGCTGTGAATATCAACATTCCTATGACCATCAGTCAGTTTACAAAAACTTTCTACTCAAGAAACTTATTTTATCAGTGATTTGCTGTATAATACAGTTTTAGCTGAACTGAATCACAGACTCACTTGAGAAGGTGAGCTCGGCCAATGGGATATCACAGTCCAGACAGTCATCGATGAAGCAGATGCAGACGCTCTCAGCCTTGATCTCCACCCCGGACAGAGGC
>OOFE01050951.1:5149-17170 GCA_900323365.1 Monocentris japonica | reverse complement strand
GTGATTCGTCACTCCAGAGAACACGTCCCCACTGCTCTAGAGTCCAGTGGCGGCGTGCTTTACACCACTGCATCCGACGCTTTGCATTGCACTTGGTGATGTAAGGCTTGGATGCAGCTGCTCGGCCATGGAAACCCATTCCATGAAGCTCTCTACGCACTGTTCTTGAGCTAATTTGAAGGCCACACCAAGTTTGGAGGTCTGTAGCTATTGACTCTGCAGAAAGTTGGCGATTTCTGCACACTGTGCGCCTCAGCATCTGCTGACTCCGCTCTGTGATTTTACGTGGCCTACCACTTCGTGGCTGAGTTGCTGTTGTTCCCAATTGCTTCCACTTTGTTATAATACCACTAACAGTTGACCGTGGAATATTTAGTATCGAGGAAATTTCACAAATGGACTTATTGCACAGGTGGCAACCTATCACGGTACCATGCTTGAATTCACTGAGCTCCTGAGAGCGACACATTCTTTCACAAATGTTTGTAGAAGCAGTCTGCATGCCTAGGTGCTTGATTTTATATACCTGTGGCCATGGAAGTGATTGGAACACCTGAATTCAATTATTTGGAGGGGTGTCCCAATACTTTTGGCAATATAGTGTATATACAGAGTTAATGAATGAGCCTGATTGGAATGAGAGACTCCTACAGACAGATTTAAGGAGACAAGCTGTGAAATGATATGTACTTAGGCTTATTTACACAGTGTAATTGAACTGAGAACACTGCTCAAGACTGAGACTGACGACTAGATATTGAAGGCACTGACTACCATGTTATACAAAGGTGAAATTCAATCTCTACATGAACTATTAAAATGATTTCCTAGCCTTATGACATTATCTGCATCAGTATGGGTCTGGGAACAGGTCAATAATGTAGGCAAACCTCAGTTTAACCCCCCCATCTGCGACTTCCATCAGTTCCACTTTAAAACCACTGACTGTGTGTGTGTGTAGTAAGTAAAATCAGATATTTCAATATAATCCTTCTCACCTTATTCCAATATATAGTGTCACAGTGTTGCAGTCAGAATAATAGTGGCCATAGATGGATGAAATTGCAGACGCCACTGTAATTCCTTCTCGTTGTTCACAGCTTCAATGCAGACAGGCCTGCTTTCATTGTCATATGGGACAACAGTTTGGTAAATGGGATTTCAGAGATGAGATTTTAACCCCATTTGTGTTGGCAGTGTTCTGCTTTTATAGGCCTTTATCTGGCACAGCTTTCTTTAGCGGTACAGATAATACAGTACATGAGCTAGAGTATGAGATGAACTGATTTAGGCACTGCAGAGGAGAGGGCAACACATTCAACCCTGGGAAGAAAAGAGAGTCCAGTCTGCCTTGGAATTGTTATCAGCTTACAATACGCCAACTGACTACAGATATAAGAGGTTCCCATGAGTTACCAGTTCCAGGAGTTTACAAGCTGGAAGCTTTGCAAGAAATGTGTATGTTCTTGGGCTATATACAAGAACAATATTGAATATCAAGCTGAACATTGGCAGTTCACTTCTGGCTGTAGATAATGGAAAAAGGGTATCCAAGAAAACTTGCTGTCTTTATTGCTATGGTTAAAGTAACTCTTTAAGTATTGGAGCCTAAGTTGATAGGTAGGTTGAAAGAAAAACATGACGTCGGCAACCAATTCATCAGCACTGTCACTGGTTATCTTAAGGTTGAGAAAGGGTCTGGTCTATGATGAAGTAAATGATGAATTCATACTGAGTTGGTTATCAAGTGCAGACTCCACTGCAGGCAAGAAATGTTCACTTACAATTTGCTAACCATTGGGACAGTGATATAAATTGGCAGCTCCATATTTTATGGTTATATTCTGAGACAAATAAACAACTGCAAAAAAACTCCTTTAATCATATGGAAAAAATGGCAATAGACACATAGGACACAAACCCAACCAAGTGTTCTGTTTGCTCAAAGTGAAGCTTGGGATACAAGATCAGGCATGGCCTACTCAAGCATCCATAAGATAAGATGAGCATAGCATAGCATGAAGGGTTTAGTGGAGTTTGTTATATTGTTGTTTTTTTTAACATTTTGTGAATCTTAGTCATACTGCTTACTACCTATTTGTGTTTTGTCTTCCGTAGTCATTATTGATTTGACACAATATCAACATTTAGTTTGTTAGGCTGCAGTGGATGCAGACATAAAAACTGTAATGCTGGGTAGGCCTGACACCTCTGAACATCACAGATTGAGGTTTAGCCTGGCCTTTCTAATGTTAAAGGCCTAGAACAGTCCAGTCATACATCTTGGAGGGCAAGTGATCTGTTGAGGACCTGACTCGAGCATGGGAGTGATGATGAGCTTTGTGATCAGTGCGAGCTGACACCTCAGTAGATAGTGGCTAGATAGTGAAGCGCCTACTGCTTGAGAGATTGGCAATTGGGAAGGGGGAAGTTTGCAGTTAACATGGCATCTTGTTGAGGTTTGTCCTTGAGGTAGAGGTCAAGGCGCTTTGTCTCGTCAGTGGATGAATCAACATGGATGTGGGACATTGGAGAATCCTCACTATGGATCACAATTTAAGAGAGGAGTCATCATGTGGGAAAGATTGAGTAATCAAGATTGTTTGGAACTCACCCAAGATGAAGGAGGCATCATCTGAAAGATTTAGGTCAGATCAATATATGCACGATGTGGATGTAGATTGCCTCTGAATGCTTGGGGTGTATATGGAAGAATAGACATAAACAGTGGCAGGATAGATATGTGCTTATTTGGGTGATAACAGGAAGTAGATGGGTTGTGGCCTTTCTTGTAACTACAGTTAATATAACTCAATCCACTCCCATTCTGTCCTGTGCCTGTGACTCTTTTCCTCAGTGCATGCAGGGGCAGTCTTACCATTAGGCAACAGTAGGCGATTGCCTTAGGCCCCGGCAGCCAGAGGGCCCCACAAAAGACAAGAATATCAAGTACTATACAATTATTTTTCATCTTAAAAAAAGCCACCCCTCCTCTTATAACAAAAGAAGAAATTCAAACTCAAATTCAATCTTGAGTCATGGCCACCACCCCTCTATCCAGTCTACAGGCTACAGTGAACTATTGCCTCTTGACTTTAAGCTCAGAAGAAATGTACTATATACAGTTGCTGTGAGAGAAGCAAAAGCGTGAAGCAAAGCGACCCAAGTGATGCAGACAAACAAAAAAAGATGAAAATAAAAACTTTGCTGACAACTTTCATCAAAGAATCAACTGCTGCTAATGTTTGTTGCTAGCAATATTAACCATTCCCTTCAAGGTCAACGAGCTCTAGTGAGCTCTAGCCTTACATGTACACTTTGCTCAGCCCCAGCTTGAAGGTAATGCATAGAATGGATAGATTGAAAAGAGTGAAGGCTGGGATTCAGGGGGCCCCCTACTTGCCTTTGCCTAGGGCCTAAGTCCGCCCCTGTATGCATGGTTTAGAAGGGGTAAGGGTATTGGTGATATTGGATGCCATCTCTAAAACACATTCATGCAGCTCAACCAACAGCCCAGTGAGGAGGAGGTGAGCTAGCCTAGCTAAATGCCTTGTCCATCACAAAGGCCAGTCGAGGTTGGGCTTTCTGTGGCTGGAGGCAGCGTCACAGCAGGGGTCATTGCCCTGCGCTCCTGAATTACAAGACAATAGAACTAAAAAATGTCAGTCACCCCGAGTGCCTAAGCCTTGGTCCAAGCCAGAATAGCCGTCAATGTCCCTGTGGCGTTTCCCCATGGTGTCACTCAGAGAATGCAATGCTGGCATTATCTGCTGTGATGTCTGCACAAAGGAATGCATTCCCTGGGCCAAAGGATGGGCTGCTTGCTGCTGTTGTTTTGCAAAAAGAGATCCTCTAAGTGAGATCAAAGATGAAAGGCTCTGCATTAAAGATTTTCAGGTGATCAGGTTATTTATATTATACTGAGCCAGATCTATCTTGATTAAAAAAAAATTTGACTAAAGTTTGTGGAATCAAGGTCACATCAAAGGGCACATTGTGAATCAAGGTAATTTCTTAAGAAATTAAATAACCACCTGATTATTAGAATAGAAATATCACACTGATACGTCTAATGTGTCTTGATTCCCACTGTGGCTGCATTAATGCGAGAATCCATGAGATTCTTGTTTTACTTGATTTTGGTGACACCATTGGTGATAAGTGATCCTTACTTTGGTGTTTTGCACTGCATTTCCCAGTCACTTTGCATCAGTGTAGCCAGTACTTTGACGTCACTGTACTGCATGGGCTGTTCTTCTGAGACTAGTGACAACAAATAACGGAACGTCAGAAATTCAGCCAGTGCCTAAGAATGACCATGTCTAGAGAGTCGGTAATATCTAGACAATATAAATATATCAAATGTGAAAACTGTTATTATACATTATATACATTATTACTGTATATCTATTACAATCAATTGCCACAAGCAAATACTCAATTGATAATGCTATAGTGACAAAAGACATTGACTGCTTACAGTAACGTACCAATAGAACTACGTTGGTACTTTTAACCGGCTAACCGAGCTATCAATGAACTTACTAAACTGAGTTTTTCGAATTAGCTGTGGAACCTTATGAAGCACAACTGTCTCCAGCTGAACAGTGGCAAGATTGAGGCTCTCCTTGTTGGCACCCCACATCAGGTCCAGCTCTCTCCCATAACTCATCTCACCTTCTCTGATCAGCATCAACCTCTCTGATCAGCATCAACCTTCCCCTCTCCACCTCAGTCTCCAATCTTAGTGTTGAGTTTCACCCTAACCTAACTTTTGAAAACCACATCAAAGATAAAGCCGCCTCCTACCATCTCAAGAACATTTCCAGACTCCATCTCACCTTAACCCTCTCAGATGCAGAGAAGCTGGTCCATGTCTTGATCTCCTCAAGGCGTGACGACTGCAATGCACTCTTCATCAGGAATCCCTGGTAGGAGTCTTCAGAAACTCCAATCAAGAACAGTGCAGCCAGAGTGCGGAAACACCAACAAATCACACTCATCCTGTACCAACTGCATCGGCTCGTGGTCTCCTTCAGGATTGAATTTAAAACCCTTCTCCTGACCTATCAATGCATCCATGAACTTGCACCCCCCTACCTGAGAGAACTCCTGACCCCCCCAAACCTCCAACCTCAGGTCAACTGACTCTGTACCCCCAGACCCAAACTCCACACTATGTGGGATCAGGCCTTTTGCTCAGCTGCAACCTACCTTCAAGATTTTCTTCTCATGAAAAGTGCATTAGAAATAAAATGAATTATTAGTATTACTATTAAATGGTATTAGTCGGTGATAGAGCATAGCAATATGGACATTTTTGATTATTACTTTAATGCCCTTGTAAGCACAAATAAAATAAAATGTAAACATTATTCCTCCAGTGATTAGATTTTCTGTCTAGTAATACAAAATTGGCTTTGTAGCCAAAAGAGTAATCACTATTGTTTGGAAGTCTCATAAAAAGTGTGAACTAGCTTTGACTTTCCGCTGTTACTGAATGTGTTTTGTGAGTATCCTTTGCCCGTTTCTATTATCCATAGGCCTGGAGGAGCAGGCGAGGTCAACTATGAATTCTCCATCTATGCATTCTCCATATGCTCTCCATGTATTCATAATTCACCGCCACTGACAGTGAAGAATGGATTTCACTGTGATTGACCTTGAACCCACAGCTAGTGATGACCTGGCTGCACATCATGATAGATAAGCCATTTCAGCAGAACTTCATGCTTTATACACCCATGCCTATATTGTAAATACTTTAATATTTGAGGGAGTTTGAATGAGCTGGTGAATTCTCAATGGGGATAGGAATACAGATATTTATTAGCACTATGACATTGTTATTATTTAGTGTGTGTGTTTCTGTGATGAGGCTACACAATTTTTACAAAGGGTGCAACGTGATGTCAAACATCTCTTCGGAAAAATGTACACAGTTCTATTCTATATCGTTCTACAACAATTTTCATAGTTTTTTTATATATATTTTACATCTGTACATAGCAGTTAAATGTTTATGCTTACGTCTAGCTTGCTCAGCTTAGTTGTCCTTGTTTTTGCTGTATGTCTAGTCTACAGGAGAGCAATGGAAAAACCGGAGTCAAATTCCTAGTATATGTGCACATACTTGGCGAATAAAGCTGATTCTGATATATAGTGCTTTATCACTCATATAAAAGGCCAGAACAGGCTGCGCATGCTTGTCTAGCTGTTGTATGCAAGAGATGATACACATTTTCACAAAAATGTGTATCATGAAATGACTCCCATAAGGTTTCCTAGAACCCATTCAAACTTGGACACATTGTGTATGGGATTAGAGTTTGACAAGGCAAGACTGCACTGAAGCATTTCTCGGAATTTTGCTTTTACATGGTTACAGAGGCACAGTGGTATTGAACAAATCTGGGGCAAGCAGGGATGCTACCTGACTTACGCGGTATAAAATTCCAGTGTATGCCCAAGTGAATGGGAGCCTAATCAGTGGTGCATTGACCATGGCTAGTAGAGTTTCTAATGTGCCAGATCCTCTTAATCAAATCCACAATTAAAGTAATAATCTTTGACATTTTCATATAAGTCCATCCGAGGATAAAACCTCTGGCCACAGGAAGTGATGCGTTTTATGTTTCCTGATTGGAATAAACAGAAGAAGAACAGCGATAGCTACCGTGGCTGAACAGACAAAGAAAAGAGCGCCGCCTACAGAAACTCAAACTTCACCAAAAGAAAATCCAAGGAAAAAGACGTCACAGTACTGGACACACTGTTTGATTGACAGGTGATTGCTGGGAAGTGCAGTGCAGAAACACCACAGCAATGAGTGCTTAGCATCAAAGATGGAGACTAAATAAAGGAATTTTAAAAAACTTGAGCATAACCACTTTAAGGGTACTAGGACTGGAGATGTTGTCGGTTTCTGTCTGGCATTGAGAAAGAAATGATAAGCCAGGAATTTCTTTACTGATGTCCAGACCAATTCCAGTCACCTCTAGAAAAACAGTGTTTCTGGTGGGCATCTCCAATGTTCATTGATAACAATGTGGATTTGTTTTCAGAGAGAGGTCTATAGCTCCTAAGCTTTTTCATGGCATTGTAGGCATTGTAGACAGCTCAGACCATGCAGTATTTTAATGTTTGTTGTTGTAAAGAATGTAATGAAAGGATTAAAATTAAGGATGTAAGCAGGATTTCATTCATTCCATGGACAGCTGGGGTCAGGATGACAAGAAACTTGTGGTGTCATGAAGAGGAAAATTCTCAACCCCTCATTTTCATCTCAAGTAGGTAGATGCTTCTTTCTCTCAACATAATCTTTGGAGAAGATGTGGTTGAGGGACCTCTTTCAGGGCTCTGGTTTTGACCATTAGTCAAGCACAGAGCATAGTAAACTTGTTATAAGATGGCCATGGCAATGCACAATTCAATACCTTAAGAATAAATGGGAATAACTACGATGTGCAGACCAGCTGGCAGCCGTCCTCAAAGATATATTCAACCTCTCCCTGTCAAAGTCTGTTGTTCCCTCCTGCTTCAAGATGACCACCATCATACCTGTCCCCAAGAAAAACAAAATAACCTGCCTGAATGACAACCACCCTGTTGCACTCACATCAGTCATCAAGTGCTTCGAGCAGCGAGTCGCAGCACACATCAGCTCCTTGCTTCCTGACACCCTGGACCCACTGCAATTTGCCCTACCGCCAGAACAGATCCACAGAGGACGCCATCGCCATCGTCCTCCGCACTGCCCTCTGGACGAGAGGAACGAAAGCTGTTTGTCGATTACAGCTCAGCATTCAACACCATAATGCCCTCCAAGCTCGTCATCAAGCTCGGGGTACCTAGGTTTAAACACCTCCCTCTGTAACTGGATCCTGGACTACCGGATAGACAGACCACCGGTGGTGAGAGTGACCGCCGTCACCTCCTCAACTCAGACCCTAAACACAGGCCCTCCAGCGGCTATGTGTTCATAGCCCTGTTCACCCACACACAGCTCCAATAGCATCATTACATTCGCAGACGACACCGCAGTGGAGAGGGTTAGTAGCTTTAAATTCCTCTGAGTCAACATCTCTGAGAACCTTACCTGGTCTAACTAGACCAACATTGATTTGAAATTTGGCCATTCCCAGGCACAAACTGTTTTCTCTCTGGTTACAGAAACATCCGCTTACAGACAAACAGGCTCCATGACAGTTTCTACCCCCAAGCCATAAGACGGTTGAACTCTATACCCCTCGGTGCACCTTACAACCAGGACATCAACTGTCATCTATACCTCTTACACACATGCACACGCCCACACTCATCGGCACTTTAAGACACAATACCGGTTATGCTGCAACAGTAGCACACACATGCAGTATGTTCTACTGCACATTCACTTGACTTGCTTGCTTGCTTACTTAATTGGGGTTGAATTGCAGCATTTCTCGTCGGTACATAAAGAGTTAACTGCAAAGATAGTCAACCATGAAACAAAGCACTTACATGGACTTACTGTAAATACCTCACTGTAAATTGTTTCGCCATGGAAGCGGATATATTTTTCCAGACATTGTTCCATTTTCCTCTCTAATGTATGCCTGCAAGCCTTCCTTAATCGATAACAGCCACTGGCAGACACTCTGCTAAGACGCTGAATCTCACATGACTGCATGCAATACCTGCGCTGTGCCAAAAAGCAGCAGAACTAGGAGTTGATGGTAAATTTATGTTCACCCCAGCCCAGTGTACAGTTTTTAACTTTAGAACTATAACACATTGATAATTTGAATCGCACTGACATTACCTTTTATGAAATGTAAGCATCTCTGCAGTGACGGAAAGGTTTTTTGCGAGTACAACAATGGGGAACCCTAACAAAAACTAGAAAACCAGTATGAACAGGTTTCTATGCCAATAGTCTTTGTAACAAAGCATGCCTTTTTTTTTAATCTGGTTTCGACCGCAATCCCAGACAGAGGGTTTGGAGTCCACCGAGACAGGGATCCAGAAGTACCACTTGAAAGGCTGTTTCTTGTTTGGCAAAATGAATTCACAAAGTACAAAAAAATCACTGCAATTTCAACCCAATCAATGATTCTCTACTTGATCATCTTTTTTTAGTTATTAAAACCTGATCCAGTGTTGTATCCATGACGGGGACTAAACATTTGCAAACATCAGTAATATTAGAGGCTCTTTGTCTGGCTCTTTTTAACCCATTTTACATGAGAAGATGTCAGTATGTTGGGTGCACCAAGATGCAAGGCGCTCATCCGAATGAGCAGTGTGGCAGTGTGACCAGGGAACAATGGCAATATCAGCTCTACTGAGGCCAAGCCACTGGCTGTGTCGTTTGCAGCGACCTTGCAGCTGATCCCAAATTACTGAGAAGCTAATTACTCGACTGAAGCGGTGAGAGGAAGTAGAGGGGGAAGGGTAATGGAGTATGAAAAGGGTTTGCTTGACCCGCTGGTTAAATGGCAATTCTGCTCAACACAGAAAGGATGTAAACTTCATTATGGATCAATGGATCAAGGAGGCCAGTCATGATTTGCTTGAGCATTTAGCGTAACGTCACAAAGGTTGTAGCTTCTTCTGTTCCTACTTTTACGTATGAACTCAAGCCAGTGCACATAAATATTTGAGGTAGCCCCTGTAGCAATGATTGCATACTGAAGTGGTTATCTGTGAGATCTTTTTATTTTATTTTTGGTGCTCAGCCTCCTTGCTGTGGTGTTTCTTCACTGCTCTTCCCAGAGCAATCAATCAAACAGTGTGTCCAGTACTGTAACGCCTTTTTCCTTAGATTTTCTGTTGATGGAGTTTGAGTTTCTGTAGGTAACATAAAACACAGAACTTCCAGGAAAGACCTACCTGACACCAGGTGTTCAGAACAGCAAATGTAAAGGCTTTCGTGAACTGGCTAGAGGTTGGATCACTATTGTGTTATAGCAATTGGTGAAGGACAGCATTTATTTATTATATGAAAATGTCACCGATTATCGCTTTAATACTAACATCACATTTCTCTCACAGCTAAGTTTGGCTCCTGGACACGAACTAGCAAATGAGCAAGAATTACATTACATTACAGTGTTTTAGCAGACACTTTTATCCAAAGCGACAGCTGACACGTGCTCTCGAGCAGAGATATACTCTCTCGCTTATCACTAAATAAATTGTAACGTAATTGTAACACATTTCCTGCTTCCACTGAGTCTCAAAAGTGGAGTTCAAGGCCTCGCCAAACAACACCACGATGACATGCTCGCTGAAACAGGGGAGGGAAAAAACAAAGGAGGGGTGAAAAAGAGGGCAAGTGATAAATGCTGCAAATGATGAAAAGAGACAAGCCAGACTAAACAAGTTTAATCTGAAAGGAAGATCTGATTGATCTCGAAAAACAACCGAGTCAGCTGCAGCTCAGACCTGGGAGGAATCTGACCGACGCTGCCAAAAACTCTCCTGTCTCTGTGTAACTGTTATAGCTTTGATACCATGATATTGTGTGCGTGTTTTGCCATATGGATTTTAATCCACCTTTCAGGTATTATCTAGTGCAGGAGGGTGTGGATATCTAAACCGGAAACCCCAAACATGAATCAGTTGTTGGGTTTTCCAGAATATCTGCTAATGACAGACCCAGCGAGGGTCCTCCCTGCCATGCGGTCACTTACTTCCTAATCGGTCTGGTTTGTCATTGATGTGGGCAAAGCTGTTCTCTATTTGGCCTCATGACTCCACATCCTATTGCTCTGACAGTGTATGGGTATTACACTGCAAACATCTGCCCAAAAGACCAAGTGAGCAATCTTCAGTTATTCACAGACGGTGTAGTGGAAAAGTTGATTTTGTTGCTGTTTTTGCATTTGGTTTGTTTAGGCTCCCTCTGCCCAATTACATGTGAACCAGGGCTTGTAAACAAAAGTCACATGGACTCAGAAGTAGCTTGTTTATTGGACAGAATTTTGGTAACCTCTCCATATCTCACCATACCTACATGGGGGATTAAAAGCGCAGCTAAAGTGTGAAGAAATAGAGTGGGTTACATTTTCACATTAGTGCTACTTTTATTTTGTTTTATTAATTATATACTGAAGAACACAATTCATTTAAACAAAATGTATAAATCAACTCTGGCTGAATTTTCAACTCTGCTAATTTTACCAATGTCTTTGCACAAAATGAGGTTGTGTGAGTTTGTGTGAGGAATGTGTGTGTGTGTGTGGGGGGGGTGCATCCTGAGAAAGGATACCCCACGGGGCCACTATCCTCATTTTCCTAGACCTTTGTGTCAGTGCTGGTCTCTGCGGGGTCACCGTGACCCCCCCAGGCTCGGGGGTCTGGATCCCCAAGGACCTCAAGGACCCAGTGAATAGTCTGAAATAGCAGGGTGCTGACCTTTAGTGCCATGTGGGCTTGGAGGCAACAAAAGCATTAAGCTGGTGAGTGGTCGTGGGAGAGGATTTTTAGTGGTCAGACAGGATAAGGCAACACACGCAAATGTTCACACAGACAAACACACACATTCATATTCACACATGTGCCCTTAGTACAGATTCACAAACCATGCATTTGGTGGGATTTCTCAATAGAATTAGAACCTTTTAATCGCCTGAAAATAAACCCATCATCTATTCCTCCACATACAATATTTTAAGATTTTGAAAAAAATCTAATAATAAAGCAAATACGTTACTCAATTAGGCATGAAGTGTCAAGGAACTCTTTAGACTATCTAAGACTGGGGTGTCGAACCATGTGCCACGGAGGGCCGAGGGTATGCAGGTTTTCATTCCAACCAAAGACTACACCAGGTGATTTCACTGATTAGTCCCTCCTCTCTGGTTGAGGGTGTGATAACCAGTCAAATCACCTGGTGTAGTGTTCGGTTGGAATGAAAACCTGCATACTCTCGGCCCTCCATGGCACATGGTTTGACACCCCTGGTGTAGACCAACACATGGGCAGAAATGAGTAACCTTTTGTTTTTACCTTCACTGAACCAGGAATGTCACTAAA
>OOFE01050947.1:0-11926 GCA_900323365.1 Monocentris japonica | reverse complement strand
GAGAGATACAGAGATACAGAGAGAGAAACAGAGAGAGAGAGAGATACAGAGAGAGAGAGAGAGAGAGAGATACAGAGAGACAGACAGAGAGAGAGAGAGAGAGAGAGAGAGAGAGAGACAGAGAGAGAGAGAGAGAGAGAGAGAGAGAGACAGGGAGACAGAGAGAGAGAGAGAGACACAGAGAGAGAGAGAGAGAGAGAGAGATACAGAGAGACAGACAGAGAGAGAGAGAGACACAGAGAGAGAGAGATACAGAGAGACAGACAGAGAGAGAGAGAGAGACAGAGAGAGAGAGAGATACAGAGAGAGAGAGAGAGAGAGAGAGACAGAGAGAGAGAGAGAGAGAGAGAGAGAGAGAGAGAGACAGAGAGAGAGAGAGAGAGAGACATCCAGACAAAAGGGCAGAGCAGACAGCAGCTTATTTAAAGCTCTGACATTTTCCACTAGACTCCTCACCCCCAGTCCCTCAGTCCTCCCCTAGTCCTCCCAATCCTCTCCTAGGCCTCCCTCAGTCCTCCCAATCCTCCCCTCAGTCCTCCCTCAGTCCTCCCAGTCCTCCCCTCGTCCTCCCAATCCTCCTCTAGTCCTCCCTTAGTCCTCCCAATCCTCCCCTAGTCCTCCCAATCCTCCCTTAATCCTCCCTCAGTCCTCCCAATCCTCCCCTAGTCTTCCCTCAGTCCTCCCAATCCTCCCAGTCCTCTCTTAGTCCTCCCAATCCTCCCTTAGTCCTCCTTGTCCTCTCTTAGTCCTCCCTTGGTCCTCCCTGTCCTCCAAGAAAGCTTTCTCATTCGTCCCTGTTCTGTCTTTATAGACAGTGAGCCAGAAGGCATTATGGGATGTCAAGCTGTACTGACCTTTATATCTGTGATCCAAGTAAAACAGAAGAAAAGTCATCCGACCTGTAATCTCTATCCTCTACTGGGCGTCTATACTGGTCGATGGTAAAGTGGAGCGACGCCTCACTTCCCTCCTGGTTGGTTCTCAGGTATTTTTCAGGTATTTTCTCCTGTTTGAGCACAAAGCCAGTTGTTCATCACGTCATTAAAATCATAAAAATCCCCCTCAGATCCTCTTTCACTGTGATATCATCAGTCTGTGATGTTTCCCAGAATGCCTTTCAACAACCCTCAGAAAATGGGTATGAACTTATTGCATTCAGCTGTGGGTTATAGGTGTAGGCGGAGAGAGAAATAGCGAGCCACGCCCCTTATTCAATACCCAACCTGTGTTGTGGCTGCATTGCACTCTGGTCTATCTCAGCTACTGCATTGCATTCTGGTCTATCCTGGCTACTGCACTCTGGTCTATCTCAGCTACTGCATTGCATTCTGGTCTATCCTGGCTACTGTCGGTGGAGAAATTGGTCTCTCTCCTCTCCTCCGATGGATTTCTCCTGTATGATTGTTGATCGTCGGTCTAGAAAGAAGCCCTTGCTCTTTGATTCTGATTGGCTGACACCAAAACCTGACGGTTACCGTTGATGTTTTAGATCCATGAAACATTTATGATATCAAACTGGAAACATGACGTCATGCCGTCTGTGAAGAAGAAGAAGAAGAAGATGTACATCACCAATAGCTGTAACAGACTTTAACTGTTCTAGGGGGATTAATACTCAACTGTTTTCATCATCTCACTTAGACTCCCATTACGCCTCTGGTCCACATCATCCATATGTCTTGGTCTTGCCCTTCTTCTCAAAATGTGTTGGCATTGATCCCATTCTCTTCACAGTCCTTGTTAGAGCTCCTGCTGATGTCTACCGCAATGCAGAGTTCTGGCCTTTACCGCTTTACTGTGTCTTATTCTCATCAAACAGACGTGTTTCTCCACCGACACGCAGCAGATGGATTACACTTTGACACTTTGTAAATCTATAAAATTTGATGATCTGCCAAAGGCTCCCTCTAAGCTTTCCTGCTGGGCTGTGCACACGCTGACTTTACACGCTGATATGTACAGTGCCTTGCGAAAGTATTCACCCCCCTTGGCATTTTTCCTATTTTGTTGCCTTACAACCTGGAATTAAAGTGGATTTTTTAGGGGGGTTTGTATCATTTGATTTACACAACATGCCTACCACTTTGAAGATGCAACATATTTTTTTATTGTGAAACAAACAAGAAATAAGACAAAAAAAACATAACTATTGCATAACTATTCACCCCCCCCAAAGCCAATACTTTGTAGAGCCTCCTTTTGCAGCAATGACAGCTGCAAGTCTCTTGGGGTATGTCTCTAAAAGCTTGGCACATCTAGCCACTGGGATTTTTGTCCATTCTTCAAGGCAAAACTCCTCCTTCAGGTTGGAAGGGTTCCGCTGGTGTACAGCAATTCTTAAGTCATACCACAGATTCTCAATTGGATTGAGGTCTGGGCTTTGACTAGGCCATTCCAAGACATTCAATGTTTCCCCTTAAACCACTCGAGTGTTGTTTTAGCAGTATGCTTAGGGTCATTGTCCTGCTGGAAGGTGAACCTCCATCCCAGCCTCAAATCTCTGGAAGACTGGAACAGGTTTTCCTCAAGAGTTTCCCTGTATTTAGCGCCATCCATCATTCCTTCAATTCTGACCAGTTTCCTAGTCCCTGCTGATGAAAAACATCCCCACAGCATGATGCTGCCACCACCATGCTTCACTGTGGGGATGGTGTTCTTGGGGTGATGAGAGGTGTTGGGTTTGCACCAGACATAGCGTTTTCCTTGATGGCCAAAAAGTTCAATTTTAGTCTCATCTGACCAGAGTACCTTCTTCCATATGTTTGGGGAGTCTTTCACATGCTTTTTGGCGAACTCCAAACATGTTTTCTTATTTTTTTCTTTAAGCAATGGCTTTTTTGTGGCCACTCTTCCATAAAGCCCAGCTCTGTGGAGTGTATGGCTTAAAGTGGTCCTATGGACAGATACTCCAATCTCCGCTGTGGAGCTTTCCAGCTCCTTCAGGGTTATCTTTGGTCTCTTTGTTGCCTCTCTGATAAATGCCCTCCTTGCCTGGTCTGTGAGTTTTGGTGGGCGGCCCTCTCTTGGCAGGTTTGTTGTGCCATATTCTTTCCAATTTGTAATAGTGGATTTAATGGTGCTCCGTGGGATGTTCAAAGTTTGGGATATTTTTTAACCCAACCCTGATCTGTACTTCTCCACAACTTTGTCCCTGACCTGTTTGGAGAGCTCCTTGGTCTTCATGGTGCCACTTGCTTGGTGGTGTTGAAGACTCTGGGCCCTTTCAGATCTTTCAAAGGCCTGAAAGATCATGACAGACAGATCATGTGACACTTAGACTGCATACAGGTAGACTTTATTTAACTAGTTATGTGTCTTCTGAAGGTAACTGGTTGCACCAGATCTTCGTAGCAAAGGGGGTGAATACATATGCACGCACCACAAGTTTTTTTTTCATTTCCTTTCACCAATTTGGACTATTTTGTGTCGGTCCATTACATAAAATCCAAATAAAAATCCATTTAAATTACAGGTTGTAATGCAATAAAATAGGAAAAACGCCAAGGGGGGTGAATACTTTCTCAAGGCACTGTAAAAATGAATTTTTGATAGTGAGGCTGTTATCCACCACGACCAGACCGCCAGGTGACCAGCTTCCACATGTACAAGTCTGCATCCATCCTGAGGTTTTCCTGTCAGAGCAGTTTAATCTGACACTTAGTGATCAAGTGTTGTAATTTACTTTTTTGTTGTATCCACTTTCCCTCAACCTGCCTCGTCCACTTCTAGTTGTTAATGATTTACTATGTTTCCCAGAATGCCTTTCAACAGCCTGAACTGAGTGAAGTTAGCTTGATATTGGATAATCGGCGGATATTCATTTTTCCACGTCCAATAATTTGTTGAGCAAACAATTAAAGCCACATTTATGAATGTATTTGAAGAGGAAGAACAATTTACAACCACCTTTTTAATATTTGAAAAAAATATTTCTCTTACACAACCTAGTTCACAAGGAAATTGAGCTACTGAAATTTTAATGTGTGTTTATACAGAAGAAATATTTTGGTGCAAAATGGTTTCTTCATCTTCCAGTAATCACTAACATATTCAGAAAGGGTGGAATTTTATTTTAAAGTGTCAATTAAAGACAGTAGAAACATTTTTACTCAGACTGGCAGATCTGTGTACATGAATAAACAGTAGGACTGTGTGTGTGTGTGTGTGTGGTGTGGCGAAAGACAGTGTGTGTGAAATTTGCTATATAAAGTAAATATATTTCGATGAAAATGTCACAGATTATTATTTTAATTGTCCCCTTCAGTTCTTTTATTTTTATTTATTTATTTTCTCTTCATTTCTTTTCTCTGTTTCATGACTGTTTGTAGATTAATTTCAATTTAAAAAGATAATAATGAAAAGTGGAGAAAGTAGTAAAGTTGCTGGTTATAGAGGTTAGCAGTAGTTAGCAGTAGTTAGTAGTAATTAGTACTGTTTGCTGGTAGTAGTGGCTGCTGCAGCCGGTTGCTATGGAAACAAACCTGTTTTTCATCAGCAGCACAAAATGCAGTTGAAGCAGCACAGCATGCATGTATAACTGGAAACCTTCAAGGAGACGACTCATGTATTGAATATAAACTGATAGAGAATAAATGTCAGTGCAGATTTTATGTTGGCTCTGTTTGGTATCACAAAGCATCCTTTAAGACCAGTTAAAGAGCCAAAGAGCCAGAGTAAGCCACACCCCCCCCAGCCCACAGGTGGATGCTGGAGGGGGGGATGCTCATGTGTGATGTGACAGCAGGGTAAGCAGCAGCAGAGAATGAGCTTGAGAATGAGTTTGACAGCTTAAGCCCAGATTGCGATGTCAACACATCTCTTTTTGAAATACGTGGCATGTTGTCTGTTTTTTGACATTTCACAAATGCTTAAACAACACTGAGTCACCACAGCACTTTGGTGGTAAAAGGGGGAGTTCTTAAAGTTACTCACTACAATCATTCAGGTCACTCTCCCTTCCCTTCGCTGATGAGAGCCAACTCTCTTCAGAAATATGAATCACCATGAGTTGTTTAGAGTTTGAACCCATTATTCCCAGAGAGGTCAGTGTCTCATGGATCCTTTCAAACACAGCAAAGTGCTCCTCCAACTTCTAATGCCTGCTCAGGCATTAGACTTGGTTGCTGCTCTTGACTTGGTTGAAACCAAATCAAAGTTAACACCTTCTTAATCTTGGTGCTGGTTTAAAAAATGGACATCTGACATTTATTGCAGTAAAAGGAAAACAGGCTGTCCAATTTTTACTTCTAACCTGAAAATTGTCATCCAGGGCAAAGTTTTGCACCAGCTTCTTCTTCGGCCCTGCTTCACATTCACACTGGGAGCTGCCCAGTTCAACCGGTCTTCTACTGGTGTCCACTGGGAGCTGCCCAGTACAACCGGTCTTCTACTGGTGTCCACTGGGAGCTGCCCAGTTCAACCGGTCTTCTACTGGTGTCCACTGGGAGCTGCCCAGTACAACCGGTCTTCTACTGGTGTCCACTGGGAGTCTTCTTCAGTGCCTTGCTGAAGGGCACCTTGACGGTTGCTCACACTGACAGAACTGATCTCCTCCTATCAAGAACACCTGCCCCCCTTCCAGCCCCTTGAGCTACGGTGGCCTGTAGTTGACATGAACAAAAATCAATAATGTTCGATTTTCCTAATGTAGAGGAGTAAGCTAGTTAGATCAGAGATCCTCCAGATGAAATGTCGAAGCACCAATTAAAGCTCCAATGGAGGATTCCAAAACTGAGTACGAGTTTTAAATTCAGAAATATTAGCAGCTGGCCAAGTAATGGTTGCATCATTAGTATTGATCAACAACCCTATCAACCCTCCTGATGCATTATGGTCCTTTTGTGCTATGGGACAATAAAAACCTGAATTATTGCCCCTTTAGCACTGGAGCAACAGCTGTCTGAAAGGAACAGGATGTCAGAAAACACAATGTGTTTGCTGTTGTTGTTTCTGTACAAAGAGTTTCTGTACAAAGAGTCTCTCAAGTTCCACAATGCTTCAGTCTCAACATTCGGCATGTGTGTTGCCTCGTTTGTTCCTCTGTTCGAACTAGAAAGAGGCTAGGATATGCTGTAACTGTCCTTTAGACAGATATGGGGGACTGACTGTCTGTCGGCCTGTCTGTCTCCTCCTTTGTGTCTAAATATCACTGAGGACAAGGAGCGAGTCGTATAGCCCAGTGGATTAAAGAGTGATACATCAGAGGGCAGTGTGACCTTTCATTAGCCACACACACTTCTTGTTTGTGTCTAAATTCATAACTGATTGACTTAATATGTCGAAACATCTATAGAGATTTTTGGAATTCAAACACTTTCAGCTTGCTCAATACTACAAATCAAATGTTTTTCCTTCAAAAATCCCATTGCAAGAATTGAAATAAACTACAACATTTAAATGTGTCACTCAGCTTGCAGGCCACCGTCCGATCGATTGCTGCTGCCAATGAAAACCCCTGGAACTGTAAAGTTGGTGTCTAACCCTAACTCTAACCCATCTGACCTGAAGGTTTCCATGGTTCTGTCTTGGTGTAAACAGTCACCTATGAAACTCTTCCAAAACCCTGGATAACATTTTAAACTAATAACCTTCATCTCAATAAATGTGTTCACTATTGTTTATGAACCGCAATATACTAACGTAGATCTAGTGCGAGATCCAGATCTAGTTACCATCGACTGCAATTGATATCCAGTAATAATGTAACTCAACAGTGATCACATTGTTTTCTAAAACATGTTTGATATATTTATTGTCTCTGTAGACCTGGTCTAGTCTCAGTAGACCTGGTCTAGTCTCAGTAGAACACATACATGTTCGTCGATGTAAAAATGGCACTGATTCTAAACTCCTGTAAAGTTCTCTGCCCCTGTTGCTTCCTGTGGGTTCCACAGTGTGCTGCTTTGATCTCAGTCAGCATCAGTTCCTTTCAGGAAAACGTTTAAGCTAAGTGCATCTCAAGCCTGCACCGGTTCGCTTCAAGGCGGTGCAGAGAATAACAAGTAATTTGGTCATATTCCAACAGGACATCAGGATACTGAACGCGGTTTATCCTTATTTCTCATCCTCCAGGTTTGCTGAGCCGAGGCAGGGAGATGCATTGGGGGAGTTTGCCTTCAGAGACTGAATAGCGTTGCTGGCTGACAGGAGGTAAAAATAGAAGCACGGCAAAGAGAGACAAAAGCTAAAAGTACAGAAACATCTGGGAAGCTGAAAATCCCTTCTAACAACTTCCTATCTGTCCGTGGGTGGAGGAACCTGTTAGTGATGTGGGAACTGAAGCTGGTTCTACTGTTTTTCTACTGTTTTCTATAGCAGCAGCCATGTGTCCTGACCAACAGCTGAACCCCAACCTGCCTCCCACTGTAAGGCACTCTGGTTTATTTCACACTTTTAGACATGAATTCATTTCTCCTTTTGTACAGCAGCAGTTGGTGTCCATTCAACCCCCTTGACTTTTGCACATTTTCTTGTGCTATTAAGTTATTTCGAAACATTTCAGCACACATTAATTTGGGATTTTTGGAGTTCTATCAAAGCACTCTATTCTATCAACGTGAAATCAAAATTGCTGAAATTCATGGAAGAGAAAATCACAGAGAAATCAAATTTGCATCAGTATTCAACCCCTTTGCTTTGTTCGGGGTAAGCTGCCACGCTGGCAAGTACACTATATGGCCAAAAGTCAGTGGACACCCCTACTAGTTATTGAGTTCAGGTGTTTCAGCCACACCCATTGCTAACAGGTAAATAAAATCCAGCACATAGCCATGAAATCTCCACAGACAAACATTTAGAAGTTAGAATGGGTTAGAAGTTAGAGCTCAGTGACTCAGTGCCACCTTTGTCACAAGTCAGTTCGTGATATTTCTGCCCTACTAGATGTGCCCCGGTCAACTGTAAGCGCTATTATTGTGAAGTGGAAGCGCCTAGGAGCAACAACAGCTCAGCCACGAAGTGGTCTCAAAGAGCGGGGCCAACGAGTGCTGAAAAATCACCAATCATCTGTTGCAGCACTCACTACAGATTTCTAAACTGCCTCTGGACGCAACATCAGCACAAGAACTGTGCGTCGGGAGCTTCATGAAATGGGTTTCCATGGCCGAGCAGCTGCACGCAAGCCTCACATCACCATGCACAATGCCAAGCGTCGGCTGGAGTGGTGTAAAGCACGCCGCAACTGACTCTGGAGCAGTGGAAACGTGTTCTTTGGAGTGATGAATCACACTTCACTATCTGGCAGTCTGATGGACGAATCTGGGTTTGGCGGATGCCAGGAGAACGATGCCTACTGTGAAGTTTGGTGGAGGAGGGATCATGGTCTGGGGCTGTTCTTCAGGGTTTGGGCTTGGCCCAATACAGTGTCCACTTTTGACCCATACCCAATGCCTTGTATCGATGATCTGGTGGAGAGGGTTGGCAGAGCACAGTACATCACCACGTTGGACCTGAGCAAAAGCTACTGGCAGCTAGCCTTGGCATCTCTGTCCACTGCATACTCCAGCTGCTAAAATGGTCATTCTAACATAGATAACCTCTCACAGCCTCAACTCATCCAGTTCATCTCTCCCATAGAGAAATAGAGGTCAGTGCAAAACACACACACACACACACACACACACAGACAGGAATCTGATTTGAGTTGATGGTTTAATCTCAGTTTTGTTGGCTCAACGTGTTTGCAGTCAGTGCAGCACTTCCTGTTTCATTATTCTATCGCTGTGAAAAATACTGAAATAGACGACAAAGCCAAGTTTTAAATGAACACATCAACGTCCTAAAGCTGCAGGAGAGACGGCCTCCTGGATGACATTTACACTGCCAATCAAATACATCTCCAGTACACACAGTGAGTGTGTTTACATGCTCACCAACATCCTGACTACTGGGACTGATCAGTGTCTGTGTTAGTTTGGGCTCATTGTCCCACATAATGCAGGTGGATGATAGCACACGCCCCTGATTGGAATGGTGTCCTATTGGCTGAGTGAAATATGATGTCACAATAGAGGTTGAACATGCCTCCCCAGTTGGAATGGTGTTCTGAATGGTTTCCTATTGGATTACCCCTGGGTCGGTTGGTAGTCCCTCCCCCCAGCCTGTGCTGCCGCTGGTGCTATAGGGTTAGGGTTAGGGTTGGTTCTATCATCCATGTCTCCATTCTGATCTCAGATTAAGGGAACATAAACTAACTTAGCCTTGCTAATGTCAACTAATGGAACTTATATTTGGCCTGATCTAGCTAGTTGCTTTATGTCTGACAACGTTTCACCGTTCCCTCCGCCAGCTGATCGAGGAGGTTGTTAGGAAAGAGCACTGATGCCTCCTAAGATAGCGTCTGGGTCTGGGGGTCCTGGTTCTCTACCAGACGATGGATTCTGTTTCACCCTAGGCAAAAATGTCTGTGGAGCCCCCCTTTTCTTTTTTTGTATCAAATAAGAACGTTGACACTTTTTTTCTTTCAGAGTCAAGTAAATAAATTAAAGGATTTGTGAGACCCTAGGTATTTGCCTCTTCAGCCTATATGACAATATAGGCTGACAATACAACAAAAGAAACATCTCTCCCCTTTAAATCTGGCCCCAGTTTCCACTGGATACCTATTAACCCATGAATTCACAAGAAAGTCACCCCTGTTCCTTCTTCCATCGCTGCAACGCCAGACAATTTCAACTGACTAACTGAGGTCAGGAAAAACCTGGCTTTCATTCACATGAGCACCAAACACTTTCCCTTCAGGAAAAAAAGGTTTTTGCATGGATCAAAGTAGCTGACAAAATGAAAGAGAGAGAAAAATCAGCTGAGCAGGTCACAGCTGAGAAGAGAGCTGACAGATATTCAACTTTATCAAACAGAAGAAAAGGATGATTTCACAGTGGCAACAGAAAGATATAGAAATTCAAAAAGGAAAGAAGTATCTAGTATTTTTTGACATTTAAAAAAGAAAATCTTCATCACTAAAACCTACAAGCTAACAAGAAGCCAACTACCAGCTTCAGCTAGCTGCTACAAAACAAGTTGGGAAAACGAAGTTCAAGAAGAAAGAAAAGGAAAGGTAAAAGCTACCTGGTGAGAATATTCCCCACCTCTAAAAGAAGAAGACTGTATCACTAATCTATATTTATATATATATTTACTATATATATTGACTTTAAAGAAAATTATACCATGGCCTGGGAGAATACTCTCTTCTGATTGGTTGTTGGGGTTGCGATTAGTTTCAAAGAACCACACGGCTCTGATACTGTCTAATCACAGTAAATTCATGTTACAGTTGCACCTTTTAAGACATTTAAAAAATGATGCATAGTATAATATACAGTACAGCCCTCCAAGTTCAGTTCATCAAAACTCTTAGACATTGATGACAAGTGTACCTTCTGAAACATTGATTTATTTGTTCTATGGATGCTCTACTCTGTTCAGCTTTGGACAGATCAGGAGGAGTAAAGTAAAACTAATCAACACTGTAAAAGTGTTTTTACAATATTAAACCTTATGATTTTATTAGGAAAACACCACATACATAAATCTTTGCTAAAGATAAATCCTGCTTAAAGGCTTTTATTTGATTACAATTCTCTAATTGAATCTCTTTAATAGAGATAATAAAAAATAGAAAAAAGTTCTATGTTACACTAAATGATGTATTTATGTATGTATTATTTTTTTATTTTTTTATTATTTATTTATTTATTTATTTTATGATTTATTTATTTTAGTAGGGCACAGTCGCTGCATCTTGAGTTAAGCCCCGCCCTGCACAGCTGTGATTGGTTGTCAGAAATAGAAACAGCCCAGGGTGTTTTCCTTCTCCATGCCAGACTGCTTCTTTCTCCCTCAACCCAGTGTGGAGAAGGAGCGAGGCCAGGTTGGAGAGGATATCAAAGCTAGACAGATAATCCATGACCTGGAGAGCCTTTCAGTCAGCACGCCGCTGCGTTCACACTTACATCAAAGTTTCAGATTTGTTACACATATTTACACTCTTGATTGATGTTCCTCTGTCAGCCATGAAGCAGGTTTCTCAGAGGGTAAGTCCCCTCACACTGTGAGACTCAATCAGACCAGCAAGCTTGTGATGTTAAACAAATCCCAGCTTGAAAAAGGGCCGAGAAGACTGGTTGTACTGGGCAGCTCCCAGTGGGAATTGTTTCCTGGGGCTGACCTCAGATCAGTCCTCTATCTAACAGGCATGTCTGAAGCCTGCAGGATAATTCACCCTTACAGGATTGTAGAGCGTAGAGACCAGGGCCGGCTCTACAATGCTGGAGGCCCTAGGCAACATTTTCTGTGGAGGTCCCCTTTTCTTTTTTGTATCAAATAAGAACCTTAACCTTTATTTTTCCTCGATAGTAGGAAAAATAAATTAAAGAATTTGAGAGGACTGGGCATTTGCCTTTTGAGCCTATAGGGAGCGTCGGCCCTGGTAGAGAAGATTCACCAAGCCTTTACCTTCATCCTTCATCCTGCCCCTCGAACACGTTGCTGAACACACCTTAGTTAACAGCAGCTCTATCTGCTGGTCTATATAGAGATATAGATAGTATATATAGTCTATATATAGGTCTATAGAACTAGGAGACTGTACTAGTCTGTACTGGTCCCTCTACGGCCCCTTCAGGTCCAGAGGGACCAGTTGTACTATCTAGGGTGGCTCGTCTACTGATGAGACATTCGATATCCCAGACAGGAGAATGTTACTTTCATTACAGTTTTTATTTAGGTTAGCAGGAGTGAATACCGATCAATACCAAGCAAATGAAATCATGAAATACTAATCAATGTTCATGGGTGTGATCATTTGTCCTGCACCAGGCATGCATGTGCTACTTTATACTTTAAAAAGACTTTCTTCACTCATCATCCCCCTCTCCATCTGTTTTCAAATCATCTTCCCCTATTTCTATCTTCCTCTGAGTCATCC
>OOFE01050941.1:4255-19292 GCA_900323365.1 Monocentris japonica | reverse complement strand
GTAACTGATCGAAATATTCGGCGAGCTGCAGAGCCAGCGAGGCGGCGAGAGAGAGAGTACTCAGCATCTGGCTTGTCCGCGAATCCACCTGGCTGGGCAGGTCGACTCCAAGTGAGTCTCTTCCATGGTGAAATGAGGCGCGCTACTCCGGCACCGGCAGATGCTTGAGGTGTCTATACGGAAAGACGTGTTAATTACCTCGGAGGCTCGTTTGCGGCTCGCCGGGACCTTCGGCGGAGGAAAAACACATCCTAGGACAAGATCAGAGCGAGGCAAAATAGATTACGTGTGTGTCGAAGCCTGCGCTTTCCCAATTACGTGGGATCCAAAGTGTCCCCAAAAGAGCAGATAACCTGGAAAAGCGGTCACATGTGAGCGCTGTTTTCCGGCCTTAATTAGGGAAGGGATTATATTTTTAGGAATAGCAGTAAGTGGAATGGGAATTACAGTTAGGTTAGGGTAAGGTTAGGCATGTGATGGTGAGGGTTAAGGAAGGAAATGAAGATATGTCAGTATCTTCCAGGCGCATGAAAGTCCCTCACATACTATGCGACTATGCACGGCAACGGCAAGGACATGCACAGACATGGTTAAGAGTCTGCACTGTGAATAGTTGCAGTTACAGACTGAGCACGCTAGTCATCCATACACCCACGGCTGCGTGTGGGTGTCAAAGAGAAAAAAAAAATCTGTCGTTATGGAGAGGTGAAAAGATCTATCCCTCTCCCTTTCTCCAAATGTTCCTGCTATCTGTGGTTGTTGTTGTTTTTTTTGTTTTTTTTTTACAGCGCCTCCCAAAAGACATCAGCGCACCTCCACCACAACAAACGTGGTGTTTGAAATGGCAGGTTAAAATTAGACGTGTTCCATTTAGTTTCCCGTGACTGGGTTGTTCTTCGTTTCTCGGGCGTTTCGAAACGCCTGCGGATCGCGTTGATGACGTCAAGAAACCGTTAGGTGTTGAGGCTAATTTGGTATCAGAAATAATGAACAAAAATACATCATTCTCCACCTGGTCTGACCCTGAATGTGCCACCAAGGAAACCACATCTATATGGTCCCCTTCATTAAATAAATCTTGGAATCAGACGTTGCCGATGCACTAACTATATCATCCTAATTATCTTATATAGGTCTCCCGGCTATGAAAAAAAGAGCATATCTTTGCTCTGTGCTGTGAGTGTGGCTGAATATACCCTCATATCTTTTATCCGGCATCCGGCTTCCTGCCTGATGGAATGTAATTGGCCCCAGGAGAGAGCATGCTGTAGGACGAAGTGATGATCACCAAGATTCAGAACAAGCGGAGCGGGCACTTCCTGGTTTACAGTACCAGCCGCTGAAAACGGCTGTTGATTTGAATGGGAATGCCTGTTCTACTCGTTGTAGCTCTACAGCGCCCCTTTTATTGCTCCTCACTGATAACAGCTTTGCTCTGCGTTGTGTACATCTTTAAGACGCTGCATGTATTGGCCAGGGGAAACTAAAATTGACAGGCGCCAGGCTCTTTTCCCTTCTCTGTTCCACTCAAGCAACTGTTATAATCAGTGATGTAGTGGCAAATTAAAAAGGCGGGTTAACTATGAACTCCAGATGGTGATCAAACACTAAACAACTAGAAATGTAATTGATATCAGGTTAAAAAGGTGGGTAAACACTCCTCCTGGTGGATAAACAATAGGTTAAGTGGGTTTACCCTTCACTACAACCTTGGTTATGAACCTGATTTTAGGGGTTAAAGGGTCAGAAAAATAAAAGCCTCCTACATTGAGATCGATTCATAACGTTTCAAAGTGCAGTGATTTTAACAGTGAGAATCAGATCAGTTTAGTAAGCTTCTTCTGGCTTTAGAATAGTTTAGAAAATTCTGTCCAGACTTTGAATCAGCTGGAGTGCAACCTTTCTAGTGGGTTCTCAGTTTAATCCACGTGCAGGTGCCCTGCCAGAGCTGCACGCTGTTTTAAGGCATTTTCCAAGGCTTGACTGAATGAGACGATGACTATTTCTTGGTTGGATGGGGAAACTACACTCTGTCACTGAGTGAATCAGCAAATACGTAACTATTTTTTTCTTTTGCTGCCTGGGCTTGATGATACCTGGTCATTGCACCCTTGGGCGCCTCCGAAACAAAAGGCCTCTGAAACTCATTTTGCCCTTCACAACCCTGCCCTGTCTAACTGCTCCTGTTCCAAATCCAATCCAGAGTTGTGTTTTATGAAAAATGCATCTTAACGCCAAAATCAGTGTGTTACTTTGATTCATTCTTATTCACAGTGATACAGTATATTCTTTATCACAAACTCTGAAATGATTGTACTGTCTAGCATAAAGTCAAAGGACATTTTTGAAAATGCGTCCTAAATCTAAATATGGGAAAAAAAAAACAATCTGAATGTGACTTTATCTCTGTAGGCAGAAAGATAAGATGCAAGACAACAGTGTACAGCAGGTCTAATGCAGTGGCAGAACCAGCAGCTCTGTTCACAAAACAAGAGCAGCAATGTTTAATTTCTACAGTTCTCACCTCTTGTTATTAGGCAATACATCAAAAAATATTAGATAAAGTGAATTATCCTACATATTGAAGGCCAACACTGTCATTTGGCGGAATAAGCTTGATTCAATCACCTCCCTCTATTTGCTCTCAATATGGGACCGTGCTATTTTTACCATTCTATAGCAGCAGAAGGAGGATAGGAACTCGCACAGGGATTCCCCCGCACTGCGGTGATATACCGCCTCGGGGCGATCCCGAGGGAACGCTCCGAAATTACATTCAAGTGACTCAAATTGCTTTACTGAACAGGTTCATATGCAGTACAGGGTGATTACATATCATATCATCATTTTTCTCTCCTACGTGAAAATGGGAAGTTAAAGCCAGGGGAAACCTGCAGCGCTGTGGTCATTTATTTTTCATGGTGCTGTTGCACAGAGCGGCTTTGATTTGTGTCAGATGTGATGATGGTGATTTCTTTTTTTTTTTTATGTGAGCAAATTAAAAATGTGTAAGTCATTTTCTATTCCATTCTATTCTATTCCATTTCAGAGTAGTCCATGATGATGAGGCACAGCTAGTTGTTGATAAACAGCAGCATATGTTCGGGACAGAGAACATATGTTGCATGACAAACAATGTTAGCAGGATATTTCCTAGATAGTGGAGGTATCACAACATAGCAGTTGGGATGGTACCAGACAGAGAGAGAGGTTAAATTGAATGTGAGTCAGTGAAGAGCCCATTTAGAGCGTTTTAGCTGGATTCCAGAGTGAAAATGACTGAACTATGATGGAGCAATCAAGCTAATTAAATGATTGAGGCTTGCTCAAACTTGTTTCGACTGTTCGTGTCATCATCTCCATTGTGTGCCTGCACTGCAAAAATACGGCCATACCAAACAGAGTGCACACTTTTGAAGCCAGGTATATTGGGAATTTGTGCATTGTGGGAAATGATCGGAAAGTTGTCAATAATTCATAATCCTCAGTCTTAGTTCATAGAAAATCTGCCCCCCCCTTACAAAAATTGTTCCAGGGCAGGCAATGCAGAGCGCGCGGCTGCAGTCGTTCTCATTTGAAATTCATTTTGATTGTCCGCATGCAAGATTGATGAGGATTCCTTGGCCGCGTGTGTTTGTGCGGGCTACACGGTTGATTTAAATCATTTATGTCTTTCGAGATGTGTGTACTGTAGCCGCTCACTCAGTTGCCCACCTGCTGACGCTCTGCCGGGAGATGGAAATGCATACCTGAAGCATGACACCGCGTTGACCGGGATGTGGGAAGAGAAGGGGGGAGAAGGAGGAGGGGATGGAAGAGAGGCAAGCGGCGTGATGGGGTTAACACAACCCAGCGTGAGAGAGATGATTCATTTGGGGGGGGCTGATGGAGGGTAAAGTTACAGTGGTAATGGAGGAGACGAGGAAGGCAAGTCTACTTATTCATACTGCAAATTAAATTCCCATGTTCTGTGATCAGTCTGCAGCGGTTGATCACTTCAGTAGCAGTACGATTGATAACACTGTTCTCGCCAGACTTTCATGTCACAAAATCCTGGAAACTGCCTAGTTTTTCTTGCCTGTTCCTTCAAAGAACACATCAGGTTTTTAGGAGACTGACCCATTTGCCAGTTTACCCATTTAACTGAAGAGAATTTAATTTGCTAGAATTATCCAAAGTAAGAAGACTGACCTTTTAGTAAGAAGAAGTTGTAAGTGGTTTGCATTATATGGCCTGTAGATTCATAATTTTAAAAAAAATGAAACATGATTCATTTGATATAGCTGATGTAGCTATATTTTTGAAACTATTTAAGGTGTGCGACCACATATTTATCTGTGATTTTTAGCTGTACACAGTCTCCTATCGCCCAGCACCTTCACTTCCTCTGGAGACAGCGAAAAGTAGTTCAAAACAGTATATATACACACCGATCAGCCATAACATTAAAACCATTCGGCAGTGGACAGGGGTCAGCATGGGCACTCTGACCGGTCTGCAGCTACGCAGCCCCATACGCAGCAAGCTGCGATGCACTGTGTGTTCTGACACCTTTCTATCATAGCCAGCAGAAACTTTTTCAGCAATTTGTGCTACAGTAGCTCTTCTGTGGGATCAGACCAGACGGGCTAGCCTTCGCTCCCCACGCACATCAGTGACATGACCCTGTCGCCGGTTCACTGGTTGTCCTTCCTTGGACCACTTTTGGTAGGTACTAACCACTGCATACTGGGAACACCCCACAAGACCTGCCGTTTTGGAGATGCTCTGACCCAGTCGTCTAGCCATCACAATTTGGCCCTGGTCAAAGTCCCTCAGATCCTTACGCTTGCCCATTTTTCCTGCTTCCAACACATCAACTTCAAGAACTGACTGTTCACTTGCTTCCCAATATATCCCACCCCTTGACAGGTGCCACTGTAACGAGATAATCAGTGTTATTCACTTCAACTTCACCCTGTTGGTTTTAATGTTGTGGCTGATTGGTGTATATGATTTATTATTATTATTGTATTATTGTTATTTTTATGTTAGCATTTAGCTTTGGAGCTGCTACAAGTTCTCATTTCCTCATTTTTGAGATCATGCTAGTTGCCTATAGTGTATGCTAAAGTGTTAGCATGAAGCACCAGAGCAAAGACACATATCGGATATTGGTTATTTCTTTTCCCTAATAATATTACACCCCAAAACCCTTAATGGCCCTAGTGTTAAGGTGCTGGAGGCTCCTGGACTGGCCATGGTTACAGCTTCCATATATTTGTGGCGCTGTGCCAACAAGCTCTCCTTCTCACGCTGTGTTGCCAATCTGTATCCTCTGCTGGCTTAGGTCTTTCCTGTTCACATCCCTGTGTGCCAACCAGACCTGGGAAGATAGTCACAGAATATGAAGCAAGTACTCAAAATAAATGACTAAATGATAAACACGCAGCACCAGATCCAACTCGTATTGATGAATGTGCTCAACAGCCCGAGAAGATAAATGAAGATACCCAAGCCTAACCTTTACAGGGAAAACATTCATACACCCCTCAAAGAGTATTTGAAGACCTGCTGTTGCTGATGGCAAACGAGGTGAACACGTTTCAGTCCATTATAGAGGCTGGAGCGCTAAATAGTGTATATTCCTCAGGTTTTAAAAGGAAAAGCCACTTCACCAATGCCACTGGAGGATACTAGATTACATTAATAAAATGATCCATGGACATGAGGAAATAATTCATACATTATTGTTCAAAACATGCCACTTAAGAGTTATTGTTCCATCTCCTAAAACTGTCAAATGACTGGATATGAATGATTTTATTTCTTCTGGTGAAAATATAATACCTCAAGTATTTCCATCGTGCGATCGTGCGAGAGAGGCGGCGCGCAAAGAGACAAACAACGACTTTGGTTACGTAACTGCTGTAACGTACACGGGCATTTTTGGGCAAGCGTGCCCACTGCAGTGCCCGTTTTAATCCTCGTTTCATTTCAGTTTGGTGTGAATCTATGTGTGAAAACTGCAGCACCAACAGTCATCTGTGCCTTGGCCGGCGCCAGCTTGGTATGGGCTGGTTTCGTTTCAACACCACAGTAGGAAGAGCGGAGATCATGGCATGGCCCCGAGAGAGAGAGAGAGATAGGGAGGAAGAGAGAGAGAGATAAACAGACAGAGTGAAAAAGGGAGAGAGCGCACAGACTGTTAGTTCGGGTAAGTGGATTATGTGGTGTGGAAGGAAGCAGGGAGGGAAGGCTCTGGTTCATCTGTCCCCTATCTGCTGCTTTGGTAAAATAGTACTTGAAGAAAGGCAAAAAAACAACACTTCCTTGCCATACCTTAGTTTTCCTATTCCTAAACTTACACACCAGTGCTAAAATATTTTTCATTTCACGGGACTAATAGCGCAGTTATCTCAGCCCTGTTTTTGCAAATACCTGAACAGTTTATTTTCGCTTGCCTAGGTGTCAAAGGGTTGAACACATAGGACAATGCAATGACTACCACAAAGTTTAAAAGGAAAAATCCACCCTCACATACTCTTACACTGTTATGCATCACCAATCTGTTATGCTCAGCGCGTTCCAGGAGTTATTTTGTGATGAAGTGTTGTAATTTACTTTTTTTGGTGTACCCACTTTCCCTCAACATGCCTCTACTTCTACTTCAGTTAGTGATTTTTGTACATATCCCAGAATGCCTTTCGACAACCCCCAGAGAACGTGCCTGGACCTGTTGTATTCAGATGTCCATGTAGGTGGAGAGAGTGATAATGAAAGCAAGCATAGAGATAGTAAGAGCAGGACAACAATTTTCTTGTCTCGTCACTGCATTGCATTCTGGTCTATTGAGGCTTCTGTCAGTGGAGAAATGTGTGTCTTCCTCTTCTACGATGGATTTCTCCTGTATGATTGTTGAACGTCAGTCTAGAAAGAAGCGTTTGCTCTTTGATTCTGAGCGACTGACACCAAAACGCTTACTGTTGACGTTTTAGATCGACAACAACAACGTCACCAATAGTTGTTTTTTTTGTTTAGTGAAGTGCTTTAGAGTGGATTTTTCCTTTAAACATTCACAAGGAAGTCTTCAAAAGTCAATTTTGTATAAAAACTAAATAACTAAATAAATAAACTAACCCAATAAAGTACTATGTATAAAGCAACCAGTGAAACAATGATTCGACAAGATTTACTATACAGCTATTGTGGATTGAGCCTTTTAACAAATATGAATCACTCTCTCTATGATGCTGGGCTAATCATTGAGAGACAAACCATTTGATAATGTATTTTTCATAAAATATCCCATTGCAATCAAAAGGGAGGCTATTTGAAGCCGTTTGCCGTTGCTGTTTGACTAACCGACAACTACGAAGTGAAAGGCAAAGTTTTTGGGCACCATTTAAGTTCAAGACTGAGGCTTTGCCAATCAGTTTCTCCTACGGTGGGGATAAACTACGGGAAGGTAGGAAAAAAAAATGCTGATATACAATATTCTATATATATATAAATTTTCCTTCTAATTTTCCATTAAAGCTGTGGCTACATGAGTCAGCCTGCCCACACACTGCTGTACAATGCCACATCACTGTATGGGTTACTGTATTCCAGGAAGGGAGGGCACAGGCACTGAAAAACTTGGCTGCACCATGAGATTCAGTTGGCCTACACCCTATTCAGCTTGTAGGATGCTGTGTCATGTCATGTAAACATTAGGAAGACCAAAAAACCCATCCATACATCCATACAACTACATGTTGACCATGAGAACTCAGTTGGTCAATGAGAATCAGATGTGACCTATTCTATGTTTCTCTGCGTCTCTGTCCACAGGACTACACGCTGACCATGTATTTTCAACAGTACTGGAGGGACAAGCGTCTAGCCTACGTGGGCATCCCCCTCAACCTGACTCTGGATAACAGGGTGGCCGACCAGCTCTGGGTGCCCGACACCTACTTCCTCAACGACAAGAAGTCCTTCGTCCACGGAGTCACTGTCAAGAACCGCATGATCCGGCTGCATCCGGACGGAACGGTTCTGTACGGACTCAGGTGGGTTCTGCTCCGCACTGCGATGCATTAACTTGTTATCTCTAGTGGGTTTAACGCCGTCCTGTGAAAACCTTGTATTTCCCAAGATGTCAACTTTTCAACACCCACAGCAAATTGTGTATGCCCCAAAAATCATTGAAAAGCTTATTTTAGGCAAACAGTTAGGTTGAGGCACTGACTGATAATGTAAAATATATCCCAATTTTTTATGTGAAAAAGCTTTAAAATTGGCTCTAGATAGTTCTAGCCTGGTCCTAGAGTGGTGGTTAAGAAGAACCTGGGTAGAAAGTGTTATATAGTGGCTCAGATAGACTGTAGGCTATAAACTAAAGGTGACCAGGCTTTGGGCTTTACAATGACATGCATGAGGAGTTTAGGCTAGCAGAATCATTATCGTCTTTACTTTTATGGCATTTCTGCTTTATTGGATAGCTTACAGTGATGAGGAATCAGGAACGATGGGCGAGAGAGAGGGTTATGACATGCCAGACATCGGAACTATTAATGCTTTGTTCTAGTATTGATGTTCATATGTGATTAAAGCACTGCTGCACCCATCACAGTTGCCCAAAATGTTGCGACATGCATGCCACCAAGTGCAACCACAGTCTTCTACACATTTCAATTTCCCAGCCCAGATTTTTCCCAGTTGGTGCGGGTGTCTGAACCATAAGTCCACTTCCCCATGAAGCTAATGATTCTAGGTCCCATATAATGTCTATGTCACACACACTGGACTCTCTGTAATGAAGGCAAAAGTTAGGTAACATGAACATGCACTCAGAGATCTCCAGTGAACTGTGTACAGGTTAGGAGGTGAATTAATGCACTGGCAGCTGTTTGATATTTGTTTCAAAAAGCCCTTGTTTTGAATTTCCATTGATCTTTTAGTATAACCCATGAATATGGATGCATGCTTTGAATTAGTGGCATGCAAAGGAAAAAATGTGTGTTTACATGCATACTTACAGGCTTGTAAGTGCTAGTGTGTGTGTGCACGTGTGTGTGTACATACTACGCAGTTGTACAGGCATGCTTGTTTATGCAAGTGGATTTCATAGTGCTCAGCATAGTGGGCTACTTGTACACCTTTTTTGGTGTAACAAGCAGGTGGGAGTAATGCAATGGAGAGATCAAAAGAACAGAAGAGAGAGATCTATGACACTGATGATTATGACGTTACGTAAACGTATGCCGCAGCTAGGTCTGAATAATACGCTGAATTCATATTTATATCACGGCATCAAAGAAAGCAAAAAAAAAAAATGCAACATTTTTAACTGGATTTTGATGATGCACACAATAAATAAGTGAAGTAGTGGGCAGGAGCATCATCTGGCAGACGGGCCTCCCTCATGCTCACCAATGCCAGTGGAAGACGTTCCCACAATCTGACCATTACTACTGAAAGGATTTCAAACTGCATTGAAACGTAATGTAGATTTATCACAAAGACTTTGTTAATGTTAATAGTATAATGTCATCACCTAATGGGTTTCCATAGTGAGTCCAGAAATCCAGTGGCCAACTGCCAAGCTGTAAGAGAGGCGGGCTTTTAACCAGGGCAGCCCTAGCCTGAATCATCTTACATTTTACTTTGCTTACTTCAATCAGCTGGTTATCAACCTTGTAATCCATGTAAATCCTAAAAACAAAGTGAAGCCTGCTAGCGGCGGCTCAATTCAGGCGGGTACGCACCAAATTGTCACTGTATTATGATTTTTATTTGACCTTTTCAGGACATTTTGTGCAATTGAGAGAGTAGGAGAGTAGGCGATTTTGTTTACGGGGACAAAAAAAAAAGAAAAGCAAAAGAGTTGGGAATGGGATCGCTTGATTGTTGGTGATTCGGTGTGAACTACAATAGTATAATTATGTATAGTATTACACAGTTTGCATTTATCTTGGAGGCGGAGGAGGACTGGTTTTGGATTACAATGGCCCGCAGTAATCGGAGACCAATCAAAGAAGTTGGGAGTAAAGACTAATGGACATTCCTCCCAAAGATTATAAGAGAAAGTCAAATGGTATCACCTTAATGCTTTAACAATCTAATTGCATTGCTAGACTCTCTTACGCTTCCCTGTTAAGTACCTACAGTCTGCTCACCTGCTTACCTGATTTTTATCATGGCAAATTTCCAAAGGGGTCAGTAAAATAATCACTCATCCCTTCTTTCCTTCCTTCTTTCTATCCTTCGTTCACATCCTATATTCTCTCTCGCAATTCTAAAACATATTCTCTCTCTCGCTTCCTCTCTTCCTCCATCTGTGTCTTCTTTTTCAGGATCACTACGACAGCAGCGTGTATGATGGATCTGAGGAGGTACCCTCTGGATGAACAGAACTGTACTCTGGAGATAGAGAGTTGTGAGTAGAGGCCTAATGCCCGCAAGGCCAACATTCAGCACACTGCAAGAGCTTAGGGAAAAAAAAAAAAAAAAATCAACACTGTCTCATCTGTGAAATATTTAGTTTGAGTAGTAGAGTATCAGGGTTGGGCAATTTTTCTCTTTTCTTTTCAAGTACATTTGTTTTTAATCTGTTCGGAGTAGCAGAAGGGTGAGGGTTGCCATTTATTTTAATACAACGAGTGCCAGAAATAGTCAGCCTACCTTGAGGAATACAGTCAAGTACAAGTACAAGTGTTTGGGAGATTGGCCTGTCGGTCCACTTACCCGTTAAGTGATGAGAACATAGACACCAAAATCATCCATGTGATAGGAGGCTGCTACCATATCTTAAGAAATGAGAACTTGTAGCACCTCTAAAGCTAAATGGTGAATACTCTTAAATGATGTGCAGCCAAGTCTGGCAGTTTTGTGTAGGCGAGTGATAAAAGTTACACAAAACATGATATCAAAATAACACTGTTTTGGACTACCAGGGTCTACGTTCCCTGTTTCCATAGGAAGTAGAAATCACTGTGGATGAATACGTGGTTGCTCACCTTAAATAGTTCCAAAAATAAACTTGGCTACATCAGCTATGTTGATATTTCATTTTTCAAATTTCTGAATCTGCTTTACTAAAAGGTCAATCTTCTTGGATAATGCTAGTGGCCTACTATCACTCAACATAGTGTATGCTAAAGTGCTAAAGTGTTAGCATGGAGCACCGAAGCGAACCTACCAGGGACCTGTGGATGATTTTGGTGTCTATGTATGTAAAATGATTGGAGTCAAATTATTGCATTGTCAATAATAATACTTAAAAAGTGTTTCTTTTAAAACAAAAAAATCCAAAACCTGAAAGAGGAACTTGCAAGGTGAGGAGACAAGTCAGCTACTTTGGAATTCTTTTGACATTTGAGTGAACTCAAACGAACCGACTTGCTTTTCAAAGCAACTTCTGGTTTTTGGAAACAACTTCAAACATGTTTTTTTTTTTCCCAAATGACAGCCCAGTTGGATGATCAGCAACACTGCATATCTTGGTCTCCGATGATGGTTAGACAGATGGTTACACCTCAGTGTGTGTGTGTGTGTGTGTGTGTGTGTGTGTGTCTGCTGCTACAGATGGCTACACCACAGATGACATAGAGTTCTACTGGAAGGGAGGAGAGATGGCTGTGACGGGGGTGACGCGCATCGAGTTGCCTCAGTTCTCCATCGTCGATTACAAGTTGGTTTCCAGAAACGTAGTCTTTTCCACAGGTAAACCATGTGAATGTGTTATACGTTGCCCGTTGTTGTGTATCGTGTGCACTGTGTATTCTGGGTCTGGGCCTTCACAGACTGAATTTCCTTTGGGAATAAAGAGACAGGAAGTCCCGTGGATCTCACCTTTTAGAGGGACATACATTTCATGTGCAGCATGTCCGTGATATTGTTCAAAGGTAGTAATTATTAAATCAACTCCTATAGGAAACAGATCTGTGCCAAAGCTAGATCTGTTGATCCTAATTCCTCCGAGCCAAAGTTGTGTTTGTTAGTGCCTCTAATTGGGTTGAAGTGCGGGAGCGTGCATCCTTTGAAGTATCCCTCAAAAAACAGCAGTCGATGCAATGGCACTAGAATGACTCTGCATTACTCTAATTACAGGCGTAATTATTGGGATTTACAGAGCAAAATGTGTCCATGCACTTCAAGGATAACCTTCTGTAATCTATGGACCCACATTTTTCAACAGAAATTATAAAAATGTGTCTATCTTATTAGTTGCTTATATAACGGAGAGTTCTGCCAGGTGATTTTCTACAAAATCTATTGCTTTTTCAGTTGATATAAGACATGTCCCTCCTGTGTATGGGAAAATTGCGCTAGCCACCTAGCCGCTAGTAAACCAGTGGGCAGTCTTGGCACCCTATAGTCATAAAATGTGTGTGTTTAGCTGCCACATACTGTCTGTCCTTGTATCAACGTTCAGACATTTCAGAGTAAATAACATATATCAAGCCAGTAAATCACTATGTAAACAAAGCCAGCAGCGGTGGCAACAGAGTCTCGACAGTACTGGGCCGGCAGCACACCGACTTTCGGTTAATTTGTCAAAGATGAAACACCAGTCGTCAATAAAAGAATGCCCAGAGAGGCGCGGATGACCTCATGCCGTGATCGGCGTCATTAGCTCCTGTTGTGAAACATGTCAATCAAGTGTTATTTATAGGTTTGCGATGGCCACTCCCTTCAGAGGAGTCCATCTCTGAGGGCAATTAATTGGAAGACAGGGTGACACATTTATGCAATAGAAAGCCCTGTATAATACGGTAGTAGTAGCATGTAATTCATCCATGTTGTTAATGTGACCAAACTACACAAGCATATTGTCTATCAGTGGAGACACATTCTGTAAGCTTGAATTGCTTTGGTTATTGTGTGGTACGTTGAGAACCTATTGAATTTATTTGTGCATCCACGCGCAGTGCTTTATTGACGCTCCCAAACCAGCCGCCATACAATCTGGTCAGTGGAGACATTCGCAGAGGCAGCTTCTCTGCTCCACTTTACTGGTTTCAAAAGCCATAGAGGGTAAATAAAAGCCGCGCAACATTTACTCACATTATTGCTTAGTCTTTTACTCAAGAGCAACACCACACCCAGCCTGCAACAGGCCCTGGATGCTGTAAATCTTTCCATTCTTTACGGTGCGCGCAGCTATTTGGTTATTTTAAAACAGATCTAATGCGGACACAGTACAGTATTATTTTCACCCTCTCGCTCTTCCCACCAGTACCTCACTCTGACTCTTTGTTTGAGCTCTGGAGGTACCGCATCCTTTGCTTTTGCCCTCATTTTCGCTGTCTGTGTGTGTGTGTGTGTGTGTGTGTGTGTGTGTGTATGCATGCATGTCTATGTCTGCATCTTTGTGCTCACATTTGAACACTTGTGCTTATGTTTACCATCGTGCCGGCTGTGTACGCGAGTGTGCTCTCATGTCTGAATGTGCTGAGGTGAACACATCAGAGTGCACTTGTTTGCGAGAAGCAGCACGTCCCCTGTGGGTGGCGACTATTAAAGTTTAGTGTCCAGTGGTCTGCTCCC
The DNA here is from genome assembly GCA_900323365.1 of Monocentris japonica. NCBI lineage: Eukaryota > Metazoa > Chordata > Actinopteri > Trachichthyiformes > Monocentridae > Monocentris > Monocentris japonica. Next base: position 5,774 of record OOFE01050941.1, on the reverse strand, counting down.
GTGCTCCTGGCAGGATATGTGGAGCACATCAAAGGCTCCCCGCAAGGCTGGCTAATGACCAGGTTCCCTCCGTTACATGTGCCGCTGGCTTTACTCCTCCTCTCTCTCTTTCTCTCTGTCATTCTCTCTCTTGCCTTCTCAGCCTTTAATTCCCTCTCCATCTCGCGAAATTATCTTTTTTTTTTTTACCCCTATCTTTCATCTCTGTCTCTCTCTCCTGCACTCTCTTTATACCTTGGCCTCTCTCGCTTTCCCTCTGTCTCTCTCCTCTGTCGTTTGTCTTCCTTCCTTCTTTCCACCTCTCTCAATCCTGCCTTTCTTTTCGCTCTTTTTTGTTCTCATTTCGTCCGTCGCTCTCTCTCTCTCTCTCTCTCTCTCTCTCTCTCTCTCTCTCTCTGTGTGTGTGTGTAGTGTGAGGGATGGTTGGATGCCAATTACCCTGCTGTTACTTCCGGCTCTCTAACAGAAAAACAGCCCAGGATTGAGGGCATCATATACTGTATTCATGTGGAATGAGACCCACAACATCAATTATTCTCCTCTAAGCACACACACAAACACTGCCTGTTTGAGTGTGTGTGTGTGTGTGTGTGTGTGTGTGTGTGTGTGTGTGTGTCTGCAGATAATTATTGCAGTAATGACTTGCTTGTACTGTTTTCCTTGCGACCTGGCAACCTCGCTGTGTCAGTAGACGTGTAAGAGTGGAGTTTATCAGTGTCATCGTCATCATGACCTTCTTCGTCATCTTCGTCATCTTCATCCTCAGCGTTGTCTTCATCGTCATCATAATCGTTGAAATGAGAGTTTCCAATAACGTCCGTTCTCATGGTCGTCATTACATTTACTTTTCAGGCTTTACCGCACCGGGTTCCCACAGGCCTTGAAAATCCTTGACATTATGTGGATTTGAGAAAAATAAAATGAGGCCTTAAAAGTTTTTGCAAATGAATGCATGGCCTTGAAAGTCTCCATCCTAGGATCACCACTTCCCATCCTGACGAAAACGCTGGGATGATAATTGTGTTCATACAGCAAGATCATTCACAAGATCATGAGCAAACATGAAGTCCAATTTTGACCAATGCCTCGTCTTACCCCAAAACATGGCAATTTTGAGTCTTTGAATTTTGCTGAGCAAGACCTTGAAAGTCATTGAAAAGTCCTTGAATATGAGTAGGTGTGGTAACCCTGACTATAGTTTAACCAGAGTGACTTGCTATGCTAGTCAGCAGGTAGGGGTTCAGTGTCTTGCTCAAGGACACTTCAACAAGACACATTGGCTGTGGCAGGATCAAACTTGCAATCCTATTGTTACGGGACAGCCTCTTTAACCACAGAGCCAGCCCGCCAGCCCAAACAGACCCTGCTAGACACCAAAAAGACAAAAACATTAGAAAAAAACCCACCAAAACACTCCACTAGTGCTGCTCTGGGGCGACTACAGACTTCCTAACCCCCCCCAGTGCACATCGACCCCTCTCTCCTTTTATTATCATCCTCGATTGCCATCTCCCGTTTC
>OOFE01050940.1:21051-32058 GCA_900323365.1 Monocentris japonica | reverse complement strand
TGGGGAGGTCAGCCTGTCTGACTTTGAGCAGAATCCCCCTGCGGCTCGCCCCAGCCATCCCCCCTGGCATGTGTAACAGGACCTGCCCAAGCAGCCTCTCCTCCCCTCTTGTCCTCCCCCTCCTCCTGCCACCTCCCCTGGCCCTGGTATAAATAGATGGGTCATGCCTGCTCCGCTAACCCTGGGGGCTGAGGGGCGGCGACCACAGAAGCCATGCTTCCCTTTTTTAACGCTCCAACGTGTCTGTCTGGATTCCTCCTGTCTGCACCCAGGCACCCCTGGCAAGAGAGCACACATATAGGTGTACTTGTATGCACACACACATGCACATAAATGCACACAACTGTATGCACACAAACTAGCCATCTATGTACACAAACTAGGCAAGGCTTTTGTTTAAGAATTTTATCAGTCTTGTCTTGATGACAAATTCTTGTTTTCTGGACACACAACCTCCAATAGGAGATTACATTTGTTTTACTTTTTTTCTTGATTTTTGTATTGCTGACAGAACCCCTGACACATAAGAGACCACACAAGCATAAACATGAGGACTAACAAGCATAGATGCACAAACACACATGCAAAACTCACAAGCATTAGCACACATGTAAACCCGTAATGTCAAAGGGCCTCCATAAAGTGTGGGTTACAGAGAGGTGTAAATCTGACACGGAGAAAGAATGTGAGGTTGATGGGAAGGTTAATTGCTGCTCCCAGCTTAACATCATTTAATGTGCATCCCAATCTGCCAGCCATTTTCCTTGAAACGTGCATTTGCCCACAACCCTACAACACAGATGTAAAATCATAGGATTGGTTGGAGCGCATATGCTAAAGAAACGTTTTTAAAGTCATGTATCGTAGAGGACAAGCACACACTTAGAGGAAAAAGATGAATGGGGATGCACACCATGTACATATCCTCCTGCTAGTGCTGACCTACCCTCCACACTGACCACAGAATCCCATAGATCAGATTACAGCACTCCGCTTCATCTTACTAGCACTCCAGTGAAATTCAGCTTCATTATTGATTGATAGATAGTGTCACACTTTGACTGAAGTGTGATTGAATTAAAGCGGCACTTTAAGTGCTGGCCTTTGCTGTGAACTGTGAACTGCTGTGAATGTCTGATCTGGTATATAGCTATTGCGGTTTGCTTTGTTTCCTCTAAAGGATATCTCAGTGTGCAAGCATGTGTATGTGTTTGTGTGGACGTTAAAGGAGGGCAAGGTGTGGAGAGCAGGTCTTTGCAGCCCAGCCTTTCTAAACAGCTAATGGAGGAGCAAGGCAGAAGAAGCATATCAGTTACAGATGCTCTGGTTTAGAGTGAAGGAGTGCTTGCTGAGTTTGCACACTTTTAAGAAGGCTGAAGGTGGACGAGCTCCCACTAAAGGAGGTGTTTTTAGATTGTATTACATAACTGTGTCAAGGGCCTGATACATTGTGCAAGTATGCATGCCTGTGTGTGTGTGTGTGTGTGTGTGTATGTGTGTCTGTGTCTGTGTATGTGTATGTGTATGTGTGCGTGCGTTGTATAGCGGTCCTCTGCAGTATGTGTGTGTGGGTGCGAGTGTGAATATTTCCCTGTCACTAGATGATAGCAACTGGCTTCACTTGAAAGCAATAGCTTTCCTGGACATGCATTCTGTGGATCAGGACCCCAGAGCCATCTACTATATTAGATTGAAGTATGTCCAGTCAGCAGACGGAGAGGACAGTGTGCCGTGACCTTACCTTATGAAGTCTGGGCCCCACACCACTTAGCTCTTTGCAGGGCAGCACAATGTGAATAGAGCGTCAACCGAATTGTGATTATACACACACAGCTTTTTCTAAGCACTTAAAAAATGAAAATAACATCTTTAATGTGAGAAATATGCTGAGGGTTTGCTTGGTTTGAAGACAATGAAATAATTCTCCAACATGCAGCTTAATTTGTAGGTCAGGCTTTCTCCACAGCACCTGAGTACCTTGTTTAGCCGTCAGTCTACGCACCCTGTGGTGATTTGGAAATTGTGCAGCACTAGCTTTAAGTGTAAAGTACTGTAAGGAAATTGTCAAGGTGTGCAGTATCTTCTCTGTGTGGCTCTGTGCATGCGTGTGTGTGTTAGTGTGTGTGTGCTTTATCATCCTTCCTGTCACCCTGTCTGTGTCAGCTGTGTGTCTGTGTGCTCCTTGTGTGTGTGTGTTATGCATACTTACGATCCAATCATCCAGTGCTATGCTGTAAGTAAGGCAGTGTTGAATAATGCAGACAGCCTCAGACTCACCACTGAGCAGACACAATGGAGCCTCTCAGCTCAAGACCTACTGCTCTGTATTGTGCTATGCTATTACTGTGGAGGTGCATGCCGACAAAGATCGCCCTGATTAGACTCTTTACAGCAGACACTGTACAGGGTGTGGCGTGGTGTGTGCACGCCTCTCTTAGTGCACGTGCTGACCGAATGTGTGTTGCTCACAGAACACAGAAGTATACAGGCATACAAAATGTCATGTCGGCGTACACATGCACACGCTTTCATACACAATCTGTTTAACTTGCAGGCAAACCTGCGCGCACACACATCACAATTCTATTCCTTCCTCTGTTTTCGCCAGGGGTGAAAACAGAGATTGTCAACCTCCGATTGTCAACCTCTGGGGTCCTAGCAATTGATCTCACAGAAGGCAAATCTAAAAGTCATCACGTTGAAGTATTTCTCCTTTTCCTTTGTTGCAGAAGTAACAGATTTTCCCTCTTGGGGCTTTTCAGATGGAGGTTACCTGACAAGCTGCTGAAACCATGATGGAGGGAGGAGGCGATTGGCCAGGGTTCCCCCTTTCGCTGCATGTTACGGAGCAGGTGAGAAACATTAACAACGGCAGCAGCTGCGGCCCTCTGCTCTGCACATGTGGGCCCGGATGTGAGCTAGCTCAAGCTCGCCCACTCTCCACACCGGCCACTTATGTTAACACTCTCCTCTCTGAACCGTAGAAACAGTGCTAGAGAAAATGGGGAAACGGTGCTGGAATCGACGTGGAGCGTTATTTGGGGTGAGACCCATCCCTGTCTTTTCACTTCTTGCTATAAATTGTTGTGAACTATAATCTAGGCCTTCACCAAAGCCCTATTGAACATTGACCAAAATATTCAACTCCTTTCAAGAAATTAAGGTCGGAAAAAATGAATGAGTTTTGAAAAGGAAAATATATAGGAAGTGGAATACTGCAGTTTAATAATAATTTAATTTGTATTTTGATTTTACATGTCACAGTACTCCATGTGTTATCTCAAGATGGAAATATATGGCTGTGTGATTTGTTTGGTGTAGAAGCGCCTCGTTGGATCATTTGAATTCTTCTTGGCCTCAACTATGAACTCGGTGACACAGTCACATTGTGTTCTGAGCACATGCAGACTGCAGGCGTACCAGAGGAGAATGGCATGTTTATTCCTGTTTCTGTGAATCATAACTACTGTTTTGTATTCAGTGAGGTGTGTCAAAGGGGATTACCTGCATGAACGGGGACCAGAAAGGATTGTGTTCAAAGACTGTCCTTTGGGGTGAGGTAGTAGGTTGTATAGTTTTAGGGTCATACCCTTCCTGTCAGATAACTATACAACTTACTGTCTTTCCTGAAGTGGCTGTAATGTCTTCAGGTTCCATTTTATGAGCTTTCGGAGCTTTCTGGATCAGCGTTGGAATTTTCATGTTTACCCACTGACTTTGCTAAGAGCCTAACTCAGTGGCAGCATTTGAGAGAGGTAGGACTCCTTCATTTGTGACTGTATTTGCTCCTGCGTCTTATGTATTTGCTTTTTTCATAATGAATCGTGGTTACATAGTATGATGGCATGTTCAATAAAGAGGATGCGTGTTTTTGTTTTTCTGGTTCTCTTTTTGGACAAGCAGTTGGATGATGTGACTTTCGTACAGAAAAACAGAATGTACAGAAAACGATATGCACTCATCTTGAAGTTGGAAAAAAAAAGCTCTTATTTCTTTTAACATTTTCTCTTGCATGATCATTCTGGGTACACTGGAATATTATCAGGGTACTATGACTCTGACACACACTCCTTGCCATTGGTTGCTTGTGATGCTAGTGATTGATTGAAGCTCATTCTACTGTTACACTTATTGTACATCATTTTGGATAAATGTGTCAACTGAACTGAAATATCAATGTAAAAACTGTAAACACGATAAGGGACTGCTCATATGTTATATAAGGAACATGTAATGCTCTCCATACTGCTCACACCAAAGGTGGCCAACCAGTAGAGACCACCATCCAAGCCAAGGATATCAAAAGACAACCCACCCTCTCTGATGTTCGTACGGGGTGAGGTAGTAGGTTGTGTGGTTTCAGGGTAGTGATTTTGCCCAATCAGGAGATAACTATACAACCTACTGCCTTCCCTGAAGGGCAGCAATACTACACCAGACAGACAGCAGGGGGCATCGTGTGCACAGCGTCATAAACCTCCCAGAATCAACCTACTAAAAACCAGGTCAACTGCCTTCAGCCGCCAGGCTCTCTTATCCAAAATGAAGGCTTCCACAGCCGATCGCAAGAATGGAGAAGGCCTGCAGGTAAAGTCTGTTAACTCTGGATTTTGGCTTTGATTTGGCTTTGCTGTTCCAAACAATAATAAAAAGTAAGATGATGAATTGCTTTTTTTGTCTTTTTTTTCATGTTAAATAATTTGAAATAAACTATGGTTGAGAAATGAATCGAAGGGGTTGGTGAATGTTCATATGCAGCAGTCACTGGTAAATAAAAACTTTCAAAAGCTTTAACCTTACAAAAGCTTTCTACCTCTGTCCAGTGCTGCGGTCAGTCCTAAACCTGAGAGCAGAGCAGAGCAGAGAGGAGAGCCATGGCACAGTCTCCCCTCCTGGGCTCTAGCATGATTCATATGGCAACAGATGATGGCTACAGTGCTCTACCGCTCCCTGGCCAACACCACACACACACACACACACACACACAAATGCATGATGGAGTGAGTGCCAGTCAGTATCAGGCCAATATGGGCGTCAGACGTGCCTCACTGTCTGAGACTGCAGCCCACTGTATCTCGTATCAAGGTCAGGCTCAGGGTTGTCATTAGCTGTGAAAGCCCTCGCTCACCCCTGTGCAGTCACCCAGCTGGTGTTCAACTCTCTGCCAGAGCTATAGGTAACTGCTAGTTAATATCTATTTTAACTGGGATATTAAATGTATCTCCCAGACGGATTCGTTCAAATTCTACTGCCTCAGTTTGCCTCACTCATGCCAAAGTCAAGCAGTTCAACTGGCTGGTTACACATTCACCAATGTTCCTCGTACAATGAGATGGATTATATGAAAACAGAGTTGCTGGACGAGCACAGCACAGCACCTGAAGCCTTGCAATGTCGATAAAGATGCATAAATGTATCCCATGTGTCTTGACCAGTGTTGGGTGTATTTGTATGTAGGCTGCACCCTGTGTAGCTGTCCCCCGCCAGCCACCATATTGAATTGATGTGAGTCTTGGCCGTGGTGATAGTGGAGAGTGAGCTGAATACTAAGCCTGATGAGACAATGGCTCTGTGTTCATCCTGTCTCTGGGGTTGCATCTCTAAAGGCTATCCTCAATCCCTCATCTCTTCTTGCCCCGCCACTTCTTCGAAAATGTTTGCAAAAGATTTGACCCTGGGATCTTCTTTTCCCATGCAGCAAGGAATAAATGAAAGTCTGAAATGTAAGATTCAGAGTTCAATCACATGGTGTCGTGCTAGCCAAAGTTGCCAGGAATTTGATAAGAAAGATACTCACCACACTGTTTTTCTTAGCCTTCACATGATGTCATAGCCTTATAAATGGAAGAGTGTTATTGATTGACTGTAAGTGGATAGGAGTGAAGGCTCTGTGTGGGTAGGACCCCCAGATACACCAATGTGTGCATCTTCTGAAATGAAGGCGAGCTGAGCCTGTATCAAAATAGACTCGGCCACGTTAATCTGCACCACGGTGATTATAACAACAGTATTCAGGATAAAATGTAGGACAGGGAAATGAAACCTCATATCTATTTCAAAAACACCAACGATATTTATTTTACATACATCGTTTTGCTTTTTCTCAACACAACAATAAAATTAATAGAATTAATCACCAAAAATAAGTTATTTAAAACCACTCTGACCGCCGCCAGGCCTTACGTACTGTTATAGGCATGGCTAGAGCGCCACCCCATGGCTACTTATATAAACACACTTAGATGTGCCTTTCCACCTAGTTCACCAAAAACTATTTTATTGTAGGTATTAAAGGTATGGGCTACAACCTATTTTGTTGATGTTAAATCATTGAAAAGTCTCATCTTATTTGTAGAGAGTTAGAAGTTGGGTCTTATAACAGTGGATGGACAGAGCGAACCACCATCTCCTGCTTCCCAGCAGCAGGGGGCGGTAGAGGACTGTCTCCCTTTCAGTAATGAACAGCCCCACATTGGCCCATTCACTTCAGTGTGTCATCAAAAGGAAGTGCATACCAGCCAATGATAATGTAATGTAATCTTTGTAAATGAAAGCATGTGAATGATCAACTTGGTTGAGGTACGCTTCGACACAGTAGAGGAGGATAAAGAGGATTTGAATTTTTGATTGGATTTATAAAAGTACACACATAAAAGTATTTTCATTCCTATTTTAAGTAAATTATTTCAATGCGACAGTTTCAAAAATAGGAAAGTCTATAAGGGTGGGTTGAAAAGAAGAGCACTAAAAAAGTAGAAACACACACACACACACTTCCAAATTCCGTTGTCATTCTGATGATTCAGAATCATAACCCGGCTGGTCATAGCACCACAAGTTTTTACTCAGCATTTATTTTATGACGGGGTTCAACCCAGGGACAGATGTGTTGTAAGTTACTGGGGTGTTCCACATTATATGATCTAGATGTGGAAAGCGTTCTAAGTCGACCCCTAATTGGGAAACCAACTGTTGTCCAGACAGAATGTCTTGGCCGTCGCCCATAACGCTTGACTGTGTTTCCTGAGAAGTGTTGCAATGAGCCATATCTTCTTAGTCTCTAATGTTTCTCCATGGCCTCCTCACATGGAGAAATCACCAGTGCCACGGTCAGGACCTCGGAGAAGCTCAGTGGGCTGCAGCTGACGTGAATGTGTGTGTGTGTGTGTGTGTGTGGCAGACCATATGATACATTATACAAGGAGCTGGTAGGGGTTCAGTGTCTTGCTCAAGGACACCTCAGCAGGGCGGAGGTCTTGAACACGAGTCCTCCAGCAGTCAGTCATGCTTCCCAGATGATGGAATATGCATTTCTGTTCTTGGTCCAATACATCTGAGGGCCCTAACGCAAACGTGTGTGTGTATATACGTGCCTGCATGTGTGTGTGAGTGTGTGTGGAGGTCTTAAGGGGGGACACCCTGGTCCCAGGACCCATACAGAAGGGATACTATCTGCTACTGGGCCTAGAGCCAGGCCATAGAACGACACCCCCGTGTGCTCTGCCAGAGACTTTGACAGAGTGTGATGGGGAGTAAGGACAAGGAAGAGATGAGGAAACAGGCAAGTGGAGAAATGCAATCAGGCAGCGGGTCGCATACTCAGCATCTGGCAGGAGCTGGAAAAACAGAGCCGCTTCATTAATGGGCAGTTTATTGCAACAATTTAACTGGAAACCTTCACGACTTGGACCGGTGTCAGCATGGAAAGCAGGCAATGATTTCTCCAGCCGCCATCTGATTCTCCTGAGTAGCGCAATATTTTCATGCAGAGTTAGCAGAGCCATGCATTAGTCAACATTTGGAAATGTCAGAATGCAGTGTCACCCAGACAATTAAGGCTCTTGTCAGACTCCTCCTCCAGTCCTTTGGGTTACACAGGTTCACCAGGCACGCAGTCAAATATGGTTAAAATTAAAAATGTTGTTGATGGTTGGAAGCTGTCCTGTTCTGTTGGAGCAGCAGGTGTGTGTGTATGAGTGAGAGAGAGAGAGAGGGAAATAGTTGGATGGAAATGGAGAGGGTTCGGTTCAGGGAGCAGAACTGTAACCCATTATCAGTCCTAACCGATCCTACACCAAAACCACTGCTGCACGTCGTGGCCCCTGTCTCCTTGGGTGTTGTATTTGTTTCAACACAGCAGGCTGGAAAGCTATTAGAGTGGGTTGAGGAGAAGAGTCTTTTTCCATTCCCTCCTGCTATCATCCCGTGGTTAGGGGGCGTCCTCCTCAAGGGGAAGGGCTGCACTCTTTCTATTCGCTGAAACTATAGGTGTGTCAGGGGGGTGTGTGCCTTCTTTTCGCCAGCTGTCAGTCATGAGGTCATTTCCTGCGGGTGTGCACTCCAGGGCTCTGCTTTGTATGGACGTGGTGGGGGATTTTTTGACAGCGGCAGCGCTGTTGGGAGACAAACAAGGACGTAGTTGGGGTTGGGGACTATTTTACCCTCCTCGTTCCTCCCCGATCTTACACTGACAGCTTCTCAACCCACCGAGATTTTCCGACGATATGGCGGTTTCGGATTGAGCTGGCAATTGTAAGGTAGATGTCTTGATTTGGCCTTTTATACAGCAAATTCACACGCTTACGCTTTGCAGCAGCAGCTGGGTGACTGTGGTATCTGTGTGGGCATTTTGATAGTGCATAGAAATGATTGCAGCCTAGATAAGGCGCGTCTTCACCACCATGTTTTATTTTTAGATTTTGTCCAATTTATATCCCTAACCTGCACACATGGTCTTTAATAGGAATTGGTGGCGGGGGATAAACAGCCTTCCAGGATTATAGGGCCATTGTTATTGTTCGCTAACCTAATCTGATTTCATTTCGCACGCCTGCGCATCTTAAGTGTGGCTTTCCTTACTGACAGACAGCATCTCCCTGTGACGAAAACTATTCAATAGTGAGCCATGCATTGAACACAAAAGCTATTTATTTGTTAGTTTATACGTTGTACTTTAATATTGAGTGTTTTAGCTGCTGAGGGAGGGCCCCTAAAGTGTCTGTACTAAAATGCCTTTTGTGTTCCTCAAGTGTATATTTATGAATCTGTACTACTTGTATTTAAACTGCTCTGGTTTTGAAACGGGGCTTGGTTGAAATCCAAACACCTGCATACAAAACTTTCTCAAAAATATGATTTAGCAACTGTTATCTGAGACACACTGGAACAAGCAGGAGAACAGTTTGTCTAGGTTTTGAGGGAAACAAAAACAAAAGTGTCCTCCCTAGACAGATTTTGAACAGGGGACTGCTGATGAAAGTTTGGTTGTGACAGCTGTTTAGCGCTATCAGATTAGTGCCCAAAAGCTGTAACCATTCAGGGATGTGTCCGGTAATTGATCGGTAAATGACTGTGTGGAGGCGTGTTTGAGTTGTGGCTGGGTAGACATAGATGTTTGTCATAGATGGAATAATGGTGGTGTGGGGGCCCAGAGTCACCTCCTGGGCCCATAATCCCTAGCTACGCCCCTGGTGACAAGTGACTGGCTACAATGCTGCTGATGAATGAATGCATACTGTTTCAATAAACCCCACTAATTTTTGGAAACATTATTTCAACCAGGTCTGGTCTGCTCTAGTAGCATTGGAAGAGGTGTTTCTCACCTGGTCTGTCTGCATAGCGCACCATGTTGCCTTGTGTTTTTGGTTTCTGAAGTGCATCGGGGCTCGTACCCCCTATCTGGGATCTAGTCTAGGGGATTCGTGTTAAATAATATTCTACTATTATTTACTATTATCTACTATTATTCTACTATTATTATTATTTCTCATGATTTGATGCTTTTGCAAGACTCTTAATGAGGTGTTGAAAGGATGAATGGATGGAGGCACATGCTCTAGAGTCACTCAGTCTCTGTGTGTGTGTGTGTGTGTGTGTGTGTGTGTGTGTATTTGCGGAATAGTTTGCTCACCTTTTTACGTTGACATAAGTCTTTTATGATGTAAATGAATAGTATAAATCATAATAAACTGATGTAGGTCATATGAGGAGATTGATTTTTGTCCATCATGGTAGTCATGTGCTTATGATGATCACAGATTGGCGGTCAAAGTTTATCCAAGTCTTAATTACTTCTTTACTAACATCTGTATTTACTGCTGTGTGGAATTATTTCATATAACCAGAAGTACATCAACATACTGCGCTGGTTATTATAATCCTTTGACACTGTTAAAAAACAGCTAATGGCGATGTCCCTTGCATTTCTGGGTCCACTCTGTTGTTTGGTGGTGTTATTTTTCTTATTCCCGTGGATAACCGACCAAGCGTAGGTGATGTGATGTCATGTTTAGATATTTCCACTGCAGCTACAATAGAGTTTGATAGCAGAAACGTTTTTAGTAATCTAAAAAATCAACGGTAAACATCAGGCTTTGGTGTCAGTCCCTCAGATTCAAAGACCAAGGGCTTCTTTCTAGAGTCACCATTTTGCACCAATGTTGTACAGTGATACAGAAGTGAGACATTTTCAGTAAGGGGTGTGGCTCTCACTCTCTTACCCACTATCGCTCTCTCCACCACGTATAACCTGAATGCTGCAAGTTCAGGTACATTCTCTGGGGGTTGTCGAAAGGTCTGTCAAATTTAGGAGATCACTAACTGAAGTAGAAGTAGACAAGACAGGTTGAGGGAAAGTGGGTACACCAAAAAAGATAAATTACACTAAATTATTTTGTGGTGAACTAATCACAAAATAACTCCTGGAATGCATTGAACACCACAGATTAATGATATATAACCGTGTATAAGATCATCCAAGGGTGGAATTTTCCTCCAAGGCCCAATTTGTCATTGTAGTAGTTTTCCCCTGTTGAAACGCCGTTGTTGATTTATGGGTTTGATGTATTTTTTTCATTTTAATTGTCTGATCTTACAGCACAAGGACTGTATAAGCCTGTGAAGCATGTGTTTTCCATGTATTCTGAGAGGGTGGAAGGCTTGTTTATGTTTGCAACGTTTGTACATGCTGGGTTAGAAGAGACCTGCATTTTTAGTTAACATGCGTTT
>OOFE01050940.1:0-13058 GCA_900323365.1 Monocentris japonica | reverse complement strand
CTGTCTCTCTTTCTGTCTCTCTCTCTTTCTGTCTCTCTCTCTCTCTGTCTCTCTCTCTCTCTGTCTCTCTCTCTCTCTCTGTCTCTCTCTCTCTCTCTCTCTCTCTCTCTCTCTCTCTCTCTCTCTCTCTCTCTCTCTCTCTCTCTCTCTCTCTCTCTCTCTCTCTCTCTCTCTCTCTCTCTCTCTCTCTCTCTCTCTCTCTCTCTCTCTCTCTCTCTCTCTCTCTCTCTAGTTACCCTAGACCTTAGTTCTTAGTTAAGCGGCTATGTGTGTTTGCATGCTCCCTATGATGTGCGTTGGTGACAACTCACGAGGTCCAGCAGGTCATAGATGCTGGTAGGACGTCATGCCCTCCGTAAGGGACATAATGTTGTCATGGTGGCCCCTGTGTCTGTGTGCAAACACAATACCTCAAGAACAATACATGACAGAAACATCACACTTAGAACCACTAGATAACAACTCTGCTAAGTAATTGGGTCTTATCTGAATTGACAGTGTGGACGTTCGTCTAGCTGTAGCCAAGTTGCTCCTTTATTTTTCCTTGTAAGAGTATTCTAACGAGACCATGCTGAGTGAAGTGAGTATGAAACAGGATGTCCTCTAAAGGAAGACCTGAGGGTTAGAAGCAAGAGGCTGAATGCCACTGAGGCTCGCTTTATCCTACCAGCGCTAACACTGCCTCCATTCACAATTCCAAGTATATTGTAGAGTGAGTAGCTTAGTGAAACAGCCCACTAGCATGCCAGTACTCTATCCATCTATCCATCCATCCATCCATCCATCCATCCATCCACAGTGGTGCTTTTTCGGGGTGGGAACCTTCTTGACGATTCGGTTCAATGTTGAATCTTGGGGCTACGATTTCTGATGCATCACCATTTTCAGCTTAGTGCATTGTGAGTAATTTTTCCACCACAACGTTTGTCATGTCCTGCAAGGCATATGCATTTGCCAATAAGGAAGATACCATTAAATTGCCAGATTTTTGTTTGGACTTTGGCGCTGCTCTTTATGTTGCATAGCGCAATCTAACGTTAAAGGAAAGAAAATGAACGTTACACATTTAAAATGCCAGAAAAAATTGATGATGGAAGTCAACTGCGAGTGACTGCATGCTCAAAACGTTTGAGCATGCAGTTACTCGCAGTTGACTTTCACTTGCGGTTCCAAAATAGCCTACAGTACGTTAGACAGTAAGGGGTGAATTATTGTTCAAGGTGTGGCATGCCAGAGTATCACTAACAGCTGTTATCTTGTAGCCATATCGCCGCCCCTGCGTCAACCTCCAACCCCCCCATTTGATGTTATTAGCAGGGCCTGATGAAAGGGGCTTACTGAAGATTGACCCAGTTTACATGTGGATGTATGTAGTTAGAATATGTGGAGCTGCCCCAGAGGGCGATACGAGGTCAGTTCCCCCAACCGATCTAAGCTAAGCCAGGCCCACTTCTTAGCGTAATTTCTAGCATAGATCTGTACCTTCCTGTGCAATTCAGCAACATTTTGCCCATCTACAAGCCAATCTATGAACCAGTCTCTTTTCCTAGCCAAGCCTAGTCCGGCTACCCACCCAACCCTCCTATCCTAGTACAACCTAGGCCAACCCAGTGACCTACATTCATGCCCCCCTCCCCCCTCTCGGCCTCTCTCGCTCTCTCTCTCTCCCCCTCCTCTGTGAGTTTCATAAGGATAAGGTTACTGTCTCTGGTTTTAGTAGCTCAGAGGAGGGGGCCTGTGTTGTGTCATGTGATACTCTGTGCCCTTCATTGCCCGCTGACCCACTACAGTATGCATGCATCATCATCGGGAATTGCATCAGCACCGCCTATTGGCCCAATTAGCCCCAAGTGTACCCCTCATGCTATGTTGAATGCCATGTGTGGTGAATGATAATGCAGTACTGCTGAGTGACATGTTAAAAATGGTGTTGTCTATTTCATGCTTGTTGTCACTCAAAGTGGCAGAATCTCAATGAATATCCTGTACCATATGGTGAAATCCAAATAGATGGTGACATTAGCAGTTAACTCTCATACCTCTTTCTGTCTCTCTGTTTCTCTCCTCCCTCCCCCTCTCTCTTCCCCCCCAGTCTGATGAGTGAGTGTGCTGGCGACTCGCTCCTCCACCGCGATGGTCGACATGGAGAGCCACTACCACCCCCCTTCACCCCTGGAGGACTCGGTGCTGGGCAGCCCAATGTGCGCCAACGATGACTTCATGGGCGGCATGGAGGAGCTGCAGGACATCTCCCAGTCCATCGATGATGACGCCCTCAGCTCCTTCGAGGTCCCCGAATACCAGTCCTCCAGCAACGGTTCCGGCTCCGAAGGTTCCACTGTCCTAGGTGAGAAGACGGGAGGTCAAATTTTGACTGAAGTACAATTGGCGTGGTTCCATTAAATTGCTAACATTATGGGACAGGATGATAAGATTTTGGATTTGTGAATGAGTGATTTGCCCCCACACTGTCATTTCAAAGTGTCCCCAGCAGACCTGCGTAATCTCTATGTTGTTGTTGTTGTCGTTAGAGCAGGGGCTCCCTCCCTCAGTCCCATAATCCCTAAATTGCTCCGACTGAGTGTTCAGAGAGGACAGACACCCTGGCTTGTTTAACCTCTGGCCTCATCCTACAGCCAACAGCAACAAGGCTGCTCATGGCTCAGCCTTTGACTGCTCTTTTGACTGATTGTCTGGCTTGACCCACTTTTTAATGCCTTTAGGTTATAGTCCTCCCAGTCTCTCTCTTTCTGTCTTACTGTTTCTCGCTGTTTCTGTCTTCCCGTTTGACTCAATTTCTGTCTCTTTCCTGTCCTTCTTCCCCTATCCCTGTCTTTTTCCCTCTCTCTGCCTCTTGTTCTCTCTACCCCCATCTTTCTACCTTGCTCTACCCCCATCTTTCTACCCCTCTCTCCTCCTCTAACCCCTCTCCTCGCCCCATATCCAAAGAGGAATTCACACATTCCTCAGCTACCAAGCACCACCTCTCAGGAAACATCCACTTTGCTTCTGTGTTTGCTTCCGAATAGAAGCCACATGGAAGACTCTGAAATGTATGCTACTACCAAGTTATGCAACAAGCATGGAAGCTGTGAATGGTCCGGCAAGGAATAGAAAGAATAGAGGATGTGAATAGAGAGAAGGAGAGGATTAAAGAGAAGGGAAAGTTGGGGAGAAGGCATCATGGAAACTGGTGGTGATGTCATGGAAAAGTCATAGAGAGGGTGTTTAGGATTTCTCCATGTTTATGGAGTACTAAGAGTAAGATACTCTGGTGTATGGACATGCCTTCCCCGGCCACACTCAGTCGAAGCATGTGCTCACCCCATGCAAGAACACAGCACCACGTCTATTGCCAAATACTTCTCCCTGTTTTGGCATCTCTCACCCAGCTCATGTGGCTTGACTTAGTGCCGCTGTTTTGTACCATTCCATCTGTGGCTATGAGCGTACCAAGCAAATGGACTGGTGTTCCATTGGGGAAGGTTGAATCTGTGAGCTATATCACTAATCCTTTTCCAATGTTGTCGTGCATGTGATAGACAGCACACCACCGAGGGCACACTAATAGCTCTGAACAAATAGGTGCTGTGACGGAACAGAAATTACATCCACATCTGACTCTGTGTTTGTCAGGCCAAAGAGGTCAAACAGCACTTAAGTTCCACTGGTGATCTGCCAGAGGGGAATGAGGCCTCAGAGTAGAGAGGCAGTCAATCACTGATATTTTTATCACCGCTGTTGAGATGCTGTTTTGGTAACAGCTGAGAACAATTTTATATTCTCTTAATGTCTCGTCTGATTGCATTGCATAACTGGGGGCTGGCAGTGGGGTTAGAGAAGTGGTCTTGGGACTGGAATGTTACCCGTTTGAATTCCTGAAGTAGCTGTTAAAATCTGGGCAAAGCAAATAGTAACACCCTTCCATCAACACCTACGACTGAGGTGCCCTTGAGCAAGGCACTTTTGCTCAGTAGAAAATGAGTGAATGTGAGTAACTATGAATGTGAAGCACCCAAATATCTGGACCAAATATCAGTGATTGACACTTTTTCCTTGATAAAGGTTTAAATAAATCCGCTTCTTCATTGTTTTCAGTGTAGTAAAAGTAATTGATTATAGATGTGTGCAGTGTAAGTGTATAATGACAGTGTTAACCCATGTGCTTGTGCTCTAGATGCCCTGACCCCAGCGTCCAGCCCGTCATCGGGTGTTTACGGGGTGGCAGCGGGCCAGGAGGAGTTCTCATCTTCAGCCTCATCCCTCAATCTGGAGTGTCGAGTGTGTGCTGACCGCGCCTCAGGCTACCACTACGGAGTCCACGCCTGCGAGGGCTGCAAGGTGAGAGAAGGATCACCGGATAAATTCTAAGGTTAAACAAGTGAAGTTCTTTCTCTCTTTCTTTACATTTTACATGTTGGGCATTGAGCTGATGCTCTTATCCAGAGGGACTTACAATGGGTTCAGTGCCTTGCTAAAGGACTTACAGCTGACATGTTGGATGTCATGTGGATTGAACCTATGGCCATTCTGATATGGGACTGACTAGCCTCCCTGCTTCACACCTCTGCCTCAATCGGCGCTGTGTTGACTGTTTTTCTCACTCACTAGCGCTTGCTCTCCCTCAGTCAGTATTTCTCTCAATATCTGGCGATCACCTTTTCACAGACTCTCATAGATGCAAGCACAGACCAGACCAGAATCAGAAGCAGCCCTCTGACCAATCTCAAGTCAATTAATGATATTTGTAAGGAATAAAACACAGCAGAAACTAGGCCAACGCTAGGCCAGAAATCCAAAGGCAGTGTGTCTTGTGACTTATGATGACTCTGAAAAGCATCAATAATACAGGCTCAGACTCGCACATGGCCTCACTATCTCCTCTCAGTTAATTGTTTACCAGTCATGTTGAAGAACAACCCAAGGCTGTTGTATTTTGTGGCTGTGGCACCGAAGGACAAAGAAATCTTGGTGTGTGTGTGTTCGTTAGACTCTGCCCTTTGTGGGTGTGTTGGTGTTCTGTATTCTTTGTGTGAGTTCACTCAGTCAATCAATCACCTAAAACTGAAGAGAAGATAAGAGACTTCTCAACAAAGTTAAATCTGCTGTACTCTAAATCCTCTGTGTACCAGATCAAGACCGTATCGGGAGTATGAATGTCCGAAGGTGATTCATTCGCTCCATACCTCCATCATGTCAACACACTGTTACATAGACATCGTTTACGTAAGGCGCAGCAGCAGAGCGCTGAAGTGTGTGTATATGCATGTATACTTGTACACTTTAAGTACAGACAGCATTGAAATGTATGTATGATTGTGTGTCTGTTTTTGTCTTGGTCAACTGTATCCGTCCATGGTGCAGAGTCCCAGTTATATGGCCTACGTGGGGCTAGGCAGGGCCAAGTCCTAGGGCTGTAAAACCCCAAGGTATCACAGCGGTCAAGGTAAATTAGTTCAGCTCGACATCTACCAATGGAGTATCATGTTTTATTGTTTAATCCTGTCTGTATTATTGTTGTGAAGCACTTTGTGAACTCTGTGTCTGAAAAGCGCTCTACAAATAAAGTTATTATTGTTGTTATTAATGGCAGGGAGCGATTAAAAGGCCCCAGAGTATCTATCAGAGAACTGACCTACGACATGCCAAAGGGCGATAGTGAAGCTCGCACCTGCTTACACACTCATATTCACATACGCAGACAGGCACACATGCACATGACCACACAGATGTAATGGTGCGACCATGTCACTTATTGATCTGACGCTACAGCAGCAGCCATACTGTACCCCGTGCTGCACGAACACACACAGCTTTAGAACATTGAATGTATAGATGCAGGATGATATGGACAATCCACTGCCCATATGATGTCTTGCATGGTGTGTGAGGCCCCGTCATCCTTGTGTCATGCGTCAGTATGTCTCTGTACCTATGTCTCCAAGACATATTCCTGTACATTTGTGGGTATTGCTGCTCAGCGATTTCTAATGTAGTTGAAAATATCTCCCACGCCCACTCACTTGGATCCTGTCCTCCTGTTGTTTGCTCATGGGACGGTGAGGGGAGAAGGCTGACCCCTGTGAGGTCAATACACCGAGCTTTTACATGAGTGGACATAAGCAGCTCTGGCATGAAGCCCATTTAGCCTGGCCTCATGGCACCCTTTGTGTGTGTGTGTGTGTGTGTGTGTGTGTGTGTGTGTGTGTGTGTGTGTATGTATTCTGGCTCACTTGAGGCAGTTTCTGTAGAAAATAATAATTTGCTATTAAGGATGGCAAAATGTGTTATTAAGCAATTCCCCAGTCCATTTCTACCATCCAGCCAACTGCAAATACTCCCCTCACGCCATCCATTTGTCCCCAAAGTCAGATGTTGCTCTTTATCAAGGTTGTGCAAGCTCAGTGAAATTGATGGTGAAATGATAACCATGCACGCTGTACGCTGATGTAGTCACGCACCATTCATGTGGGATTAAACAGCTGCGCTTGTAGTGGCTTCTTTCTTAATGGGGAGAGTTGATCAATAGTTTTTTTTCTGGATGCTGTGATTGGTTGATTGATAGCTGGTTATTTGAAGGTCATTTACTAGGTTCTGCAGTATTTCAACTTTTATTACCTTGTACATTTTTTAGTCTCACATATGCTTGACTGTTTATTGTCTCTGGTGTTGAGCAACATTATTAGCCCAACACAGTTAAAACATCAACAGTGCTAAAAGTTTGAGGTTTTGTTTTGAGCACTATGCAATGTTTGGAATATTAAAAAAAAAAATTCTGTCCTGTCTCCTCATTCTTCTAGGGTTTTTTTCGGAGGACCATCCGTCTGAAGCTGGAGTATGACAAGTGTGAGCGCCGCTGCAAGATCCAAAAGAAGAACCGCAACAAGTGCCAATACTGCCGCTTCCAGAAGTGCCTGTCAGTGGGCATGTCCCACAATGGTGAGTCCCACGGGCAGGACAGGTCTGGGCACTTCCAGCCCAGCAACGTAAGAGGAGGAGCAGACACACACAAACACACCCACAGACCTTGTTACTTGCAAACATACACATGCACTATTTAACAGCACAGTTGTTCAGGTGCTAGGGAAGAACGAACAAGCACTCATGCTCACAAATACTCACAAATAACACCGCACTTGAGTGTGAAGTTGCATGATAGGGCAAGTTGGTAACTGATGACAAGGCCAGGCTGTCATACAGTGGTATGTCATATTCTACACAATGCAATTATTTACCCATTTGAACACTTAGACCCATCTATATTTCCCTTATTCAGAAATAAACACATTTCTGTTCAGACAGATGCATTTTGTTGTTCGTCCAACTGTCCAATCCGGTGTAGCTACGCAATAACCATTTACAGAAACACTAGTTAAGCATTTTTGCTTCTTCCTAGTGCAAATAGTGTTTTTAACATCTTCATTTGACAACATTCCAGTTAAAAAAACATCATCCAGACACTTTTCAGTCGTTCTTTGACTATTTGGACTAATATAAGGATGTGCCACATCCTTAATCACAAGGTGTTTAAATTCCAATCCAACAGTCACAGAAAAAAAACACATGCACACACAACAGCTGTGAACACCATCAACACATTTATCTTTCTTAAAAGCACAACATCAGATTTTCATTTCTGTAACGATTATCTGTTTGCAATAGAGGAATGTTGAGGTCAAAGTCTGAGAGTCTGGTGAATTTTGTTTACTTGTCTGTTCTGTAAACGTACAACATGGCATGCTAACCCTTGTCCAAGGTCAATGTCCTGGTGGATACAATGCACTGAAATAGAATTTGGAGGATGACGAGTGTGTGTGCGTGTGTGTTTGTGTGCTTGTGTCTGTCTGTCTGTCTAGTAGAAGGATCACAAAAGGTCAATATAATTGGTAGATTTACTTACAGTCTATGCGGCGGTGAACTTGAAGGGGAGCCTGGACTGCCTCCCTGTGCATCTGTATTGATAACCAACAGAACAGCATACATGGGGGGTATGAAGATGAAGATAGTGCTTATGCTCAGTGGTAGTATTTCTGACAACTGCACTTCCTCTTAGGGCACATACGTTTTGGGTTTCATGGGCCTAAATGTAACCATAGAAGGGGAGGAAGGACATTGGAGAGGGAAGTGCAAATGGATCCTGCAAGGCCTGGTGGGCTACGAGACCACAGGACTACAGTACTGCTAATTCTGTCTCTCTGTTTGCATCGACCGCCCATTGATTTCACAACTAAATCCGACCATGCCGGATGTTTCTTAGAAGTTTCATAGGTTCAATTTTTTTCATGCATGCTATCGTCTCAGCCAAGCCCCCTCTTGTTGCAGCATCAGTCAAAGTGCTTTTATTATCACACAGCACACGAGTGATGGAACTTTTCTCGCGTACAGCAACTCAATAATACACAAAGCCACAGATCACATGTACAGACAAGATGAACTATAATAAACAGGCCAGTGTGAACACCTAACCAGTGTCATGTGTTGGGGAGGCGTGTGAGAAATGACAGATCCAGAGTTTACACGCCTCATCGCTTTGGGGAAGGAGCTGTTATTACAGTGGGGGGGACCTTGTGACCGTTATCCTGAAACTTCTTCCAGAGTGCATCCGTTGAAACAGGCAAAGCTACAAGATCAGAGAAACAACAGACTGTCACCCTCCCACCTAGACTCTCCACAACTGGGGTCAGAGACTCATCCCCTCACCCTGAGTCTTAGGAAATGGACTTATGCTGAGCTTAGCATGACTCACTTCCTCTCATCTTAATTAGACTTGGCTCCTACCCAAGGATCCACTGTGGAGCTTTACCCGCTTTAGACAAGTCATCTTTCACTCTGTGAACAGTAACTTAATGGGTCCTAAAGGCCTGGATTTGTTCATCGCTGGTTTGCTCTGTGGAAAGTTGGGAAATCTGATCTCTGTTTATGCTTTTATGGTCTCAGAAATGCAGGTAGTTGGTGCAGCTGCAGTAGTAGGACTGAATGTTGTTCTCAAAGAGATGTGCGTTGTAAATGAAGCAATGCATGCAAGTGTTTTAATGTGTGTGCGTTCGCATGTGTGTGTACATTTTTGTGCACACCAGCTTGTGTCCAGTAATTTGTGAGGAGGGGTTAAAAATAGTTCAGACCTAATCTCATTAGTCACTTAGGATCAGGCTGTCTGAGAGATGCCGGAGTCCTTTTGTACAAAAACACTTTGTAGTGTGCAAACACACCCTTCACATGTCTAATGCCCTCTTGCAACTCACCCTGTTATGTGTTGGATTGTGTTCATCCAATTCCTAATGGTTGAATGCGTAAAAAGTTAACTGCTTTTCTCTTTTCTGTTTTGTTTAATTTGTAATTTTGGCCTAATTAACCCTGATACTTAAACTATGTCACTTATAATTTTTGCAGCATTGTACAGAGTATTGTTATTTATGGAATTATACTGAAAGTTAAAATCCAAATCAAATACAATACTGTTATCTGGTATTTGATTCTGTTGAACACTAGCAGAATCTCTACCTGCTCTGATACCTGTGGTCGGTGCTCTCAACAGCTATCCGTTTCGGTCGGATGCCCCAGTCAGAGAAGCTGAAGCTGAAGGCGGAGATGGTGACGGGGGACAGGGAGGTGGAAGACCCACAGCTAGCTGACCAGAAGACCCTGGCCAGGCAGATCTACGAGGCCTACCTCAAGAACTTCAACATGAACAAGGCCAAGGCCCGAACCATCCTCACTGGCAAGACCAGCACCCCTGTACGTGGAGTACAAGTATTGGGTTGGTTTGGGGCTTGATGAGTGAAAGGTGGCGTGTGCGTGTGTGTGTGTGTGTGCGTGCATATGTGTGGATGGCTCATTCCATTACAATAATTTCCTAACAGGTCTGGCTGTGTTGTCTTGCAACTTTTAATTTATCTCTTCCCATTGGAGTCATTTTAGTCTCATTCTGAGGAAATTCTACAGACATTTACAACCAAACTTGTCCTCATGTCTCAATATGACCTGGCAGCCAGTAGAGATTCTCTGCTGCCAACCAATGACAGAAATTACTTGCTCAATCAGTGGTGCAGGCCAACATGCAAGCTGGACAAGGAAACATCTGTTTGCACCGAAGCGGTATAAAGACCCACTGTATGAGCCCACCACTCCTCCCTCTATCCCTTTCTCCATCCAGCCCTCCCTCCATTCCCCGACCCTTTTAATCCCCCTCTTCCATCTCACCAAAAACATTCCCCTCGCAGCCCTGTGTCTTTCCCTCGTCTTTCATCATAAATGAGAGGTTGACAGGGTTTGCTGCCCATAGTTCTGGTGTGTAGGTGTGAGATGGGTCAAGAGAGACTGGTCAGTCGAAGTGCACATCCATGTTCAAACACAGACTTGCTTTCCTGTTGCTTCTGGAGCTCAGAGCTTCTCAGTGGTTCTTTGTCTTTGTAGATTACAGACCAGGGGTCTACGGCTATTGAAAAGCAATCAGTTGGAAATGCATGTATTGTTTGATCTGCCTTAGATTTTGCAATGCGCTAGTGTTGTCATGGAGCTTGTAAACGGCTATGAACAAGCCAGGGCATTTGTGATCCTCCCTCGCAGTAAACTGCAGATGGAATTCTGTATTCCTTTCTTCTGTTTTATTTAACACTTACATGAAAAAACCCTATCTGAGTTATTTCATGTGCACCCAGCCCTAGTTTCTGCTTCCTGTGACTCCCTGTGAAAGTCATTTTCCACCATTTTCCAGGACATGTTACATTACTTTCATTCTAAGATTGTTTCCATAACATATATGAATTAGCACTGATGAATTACCCTTTCTCTCTTGGCGTCATGACAGTAGTGGTGATTTGGGCAGCAGGTTGGCCTAGCGGTTAGAGAGACCGACCCATCACCGGAGGGTCACTGGTTCGATCCCCAGCACCACCAGGAGGGTGTATTCCAGCTGTGAGCTGGTGATTGAAAAATGACTGGTGCCACAGCTACAGTGCCCATCAACACTGCTGAAGTGCCCTTGAGCAAGGCACTTAACCACCAACTGCTCCAGGCGCACTGTCCAGTAGCTGACGCCTGCGCTGTCCTCTGACCTGGAAAAGTGCATGCGTGTGGGGTGATGTGTGTATATCTAGTCAGAGGTACACGAAGAAACAAATTCACTGCATGTTAGTGCCAAATAAAGTTGATTCATCAACCGTCTTTCTTCTTCTTCTTGAGTTGTGGGCTTCTTTAATTGAGCAGGATCACACAGCATCGAGTCAGTCAGTGAGCCCAGAACGAAGCACAATTAGCAAAACAGCCATTAGAAAAACCTGATTTGATTTATAGGTCAGTGTTGAAGCAGCTTTGGTCCAGCATTGTGAAAGACTGATTAATGCTTAATAAAAAAAAAATGCTTTTAAATGATTGTACCATAACAAAACTAGATATTTGCTTACTTTTTCTAGTATGTAATGTTTGATTATCTGTGAAAACAAATCATCCTTTATTCAAAATTAGTTATTATTATTAGTTATTAGAAAATATGATGATGGCTCATACTTTTTTGACCGTTTTCCTGATCCAGCAATTGATCAGGCAGGGGGGTTTTGATCAGCCGATCACCGATGACCTATTTATAACACTTGTCAGCCAATTATGATTGTTGGCCGATCGATTGGTGCACCCCTAGCCACATTTTCAAACGTGTACTTCATATTTGGGTCATAAGACCATATCTCCTAACTATCTTTCTTTACCCTCTGCCTCATCCATCCAGCCCTTCGTCATCCACGACATGGAGACCCTCCAGCTGGCAGAGCAGACACTGGTAGCCAAGATGGTGGGGACAGCAGGGGTCCTGAAGGACAGGGAGGCAGAGGTTCGTATCTTCCACTGCTGCCAATGCACCTCAGTGGAAACCGTCACTGAACTCACAGAGTTTGCAAAGTCCGTCCCTGGTTTTTCTGACCTGGACCTCAACGACCAGGTGACTCTGTTGAAATATGGCGTGTATGAGGCCCTCTTTGCCATGCTGGCCTCCTGTATGAACAAGGACGGGCTGCTCGTGGCGTATGGCTCGGGTTTCATCACCCGGGAGTTCCTCAAGAGCCTGCGGCGGCCGTTCAGCGAAATGATGGAGCCCAAGTTCCAGTTTGCCATGAAGTTCAACGCCCTGGAGCTGGACGACAGTGACCTGGCTCTGTTTGTGGCAGCTATCATCTGCTGTGGAGGTGAGGACACAGGAGAAAGGGCTTTTGTTTGTGATAAAGCTGTTAACCTACTGCATGCAACAGTACACGCCTTTTCAGGGTGACAATTTAACCGATTTGACTTTGACCTCTTGCAGAAATTGCAATTAGTGAGA
Organism: Monocentris japonica; assembly: GCA_900323365.1. Classification (NCBI taxonomy): domain Eukaryota; kingdom Metazoa; phylum Chordata; class Actinopteri; order Trachichthyiformes; family Monocentridae; genus Monocentris; species Monocentris japonica. Next base: position 748 of record OOFE01050940.1, on the reverse strand, counting down.
TACAACCTTCTTATAGATTTTGATTATAACAAGAGATTTTTTGATCAATGTTTCAATCAACTCTTTATTTAGCTTTCTCTACTTGACCGCTGCCTTTGATACCATTGATCATACCATCCTCATTGATAGACTAAACACATGGGTTGGTATCTCAGGGAAAGCCCTAGAGTGGTTTGTGTCATATCTGTCAAATAGACGTTTTTCAGTCTCTATGGGTAACTATGTGTCCTCATCTGCTCCGCTGTTGTATGGGGTGCCTCAGGGGTCAATCCTTGGTCCTATTCTTTTTTCACTGTATATGCTTCCCTTGGGCCAGTTAGTCAGTTGCTTTGGTTGTATATCCTACCATTGTTACGCAGACGACACTCAGCTATATTTATCAGTAAAGCCAGATGATTTCAGTAATCTTGCCACTCTCCATAACTGTTTAGCCACTATAAAGGATTGGATGTCACTCACCTTTCTTCAACTAAATTCTGACAAAACTGAGCTTCTTATTATCGGCCCTGAAAATACTACTAATGGCATTCTTCAGTGTATTGGCCCACTTGCCCCTATTGTCAAACCAAACTCTAGGAATCTTGGCGTTATATTTGACCCCCAATTGAAATTCGAACACCATGTCAACAAATTGGTTCAGTCTTGTTTCTTTCAACTCAGAAACATTGCAAAAATCAGACCTTTATTATCGGCCTCTGACTTAGAACGGATTATCCACGCCTTCATTTTTTCCCGTCTCGATTACTGC
>OOFE01050939.1:33579-47578 GCA_900323365.1 Monocentris japonica | reverse complement strand
TCCATTTTGCAGTGTCGATAACTTATTGTTATGGCCTCAAGAAGCAAAAAGGCTCACATAATGAGGCAGCAACATATAAAGGACACCAAACCGGGTTTAAACAAGAAAAGTCATTTATTTAACAAAAAAAAAAAAAAAATCAGGAAATACTTACAAAGTTTTTAAACGATAAGAGCAGGGAGGTCTGGCCGAAAGGAAAAAAAACAAGAAGTCACTGGGCCAACCAAGCAATGGGCTGTAGGACCCAGGACCTCTGCCTAAACTAACCAAAACAGGGGGGAAGAAACTAATCTACCAAACAAAACTGGACTACCAGACCTCCCTCCCCCCAAAAAAAAGAGACCGCTGCACATAAGGCTAACAAAATAATATGCTGGTGGAAGGAGTCACTCCTCTACTCTCCAGAGGGATCCTTTATAACAAGAACACCCTCATCAAGCCCAAACCATGGGCACCTGCACAAGCAGAGAGAGAGAGAGAGAGAGAAAGGGAAAAGGGGGAGCGCATAACACTTGTTGTTCTCTCCAGGTGTGTGTGTGTGTGTGTGTACGTGTACGTGTAAGAGAATAAATTTGCAGAACAGTAAGGTTTCTCTGAAGAGCAGCTGTTTGAATTGCCATATAGCAATGTTTTTTGATGAACGCAGCCATGCAGAATGAATCAAGAAACTGACACACACAAATACACACACACCCACACACACACACACACACACACCAGCTGTTTCTGAAAAAAAAAAAAAATTTAATCCAATCTAAATCTAATTTTTACATTTGGAAAACACTGCTGGTGTTGAGAGCTACTGGTACTGAGAGTTACCTTTGGATAACACCATTTCCATCCTGAATGAAGTGACTATGTACACAAATGTCCTGAACCACCCTTTCGTTTCCCTTCAGTAAAAAAATAACAGACTGTTAAATTGTTATATAGCCTGTTACAAATGTACAAGGAAAAACCTGTCTACTTTTTTTAAGTGGAATGTTTGAATACTTACCAGGCTACACTTGGGGCGGCAGGTTGGCCTAGCGGTTAGAGAGACCGACCCATGACCAGAGGGTCACTGGCTCAATCCCCAGCACCACCAGGGGGGCGCATTCCAGCTGTGAGCTGGTGATCCAAAAATGACTGGTGTCACAGCTACAGTGCCCACCAACACTGCCAAAGTGCCCTTGAGCAAGGCACTTAACCCCAAACCGCTCCAGGCACACTGCTCATTGGCTGACACCTGCACTCTGACCTCTGACCTGAAAAATGCATGCATGCATGCATGCATGCATGCATGCATGCATGTGTGTGGTGTAATAGGTTGTGTGTGTATATATCTAGTCAGGGGTATGCAAAAAAAGCATTTCACTGCATGTATGTGACAAATAAAGTTCCTTTCCTTTACACAATGTCAAGAGGCAGACTTTAACCTCCATACTGACATCTCTTCCATAAGTAACTCATGCAGGATTTTCTATAACGGTATCGCTCCCGATGTCATATTGACCTTTGTAACCACATTCTACAGCACTTTGCGCAGCTTTCTATCAGTGAATGTCCTTTGTCCTGCCCCCCAAGCTTTTGATATATCACTAATCAATTTACTAAAAGGGATCGTTCAAGGAAAATTGAACCTGAGAAGTTTGAAAATGGATTCTAATGAGGAAAGATGTACATAATATGGTCAAAATAACAATTATCTTCTTGGTTTCTGAGATCGATTTGTTGCCAAAGAATGATAATCTCCTCTTTCTAGCTAAAAAATGATTTATCATATCTCATTCCTCTGAAGTAATATGCATGCAGATGTCTGATAAAAAAAAAAATGATAATAATAACTGACGGAGCTCTTGTCATAGGTATGCATGTATCAGTTGTATGCATTGTCTGATCATGCTGTAGCTATGAGTGTGTACGTGTGTAGGAGTGACATCGGTGGAGACAATAATAGACATGTGGGCTGTGATGGATCTGTTATAATACCATTGATGGATGAAGAAATTATTGCTAGTGGCATGGCCTTCTGCTGCTCTGTGTGTGAGTGTGTGTGTTTCCCTATTCGTAATAATCACATTCACACAATACACTCACTGATCTTCAGACATCTCTCCATCCCTCCCCTCCTCCCTGTCTTCCTGTCTATATCACATTTCTCTCACTTATCCTCCCAACCCCATCTGTCTCCCTCTCCTCCTCTTCCTCCTTCATCCCCTCAGGTTTACCTCCATCACTTCCATCGCCTTTAGTTGAGTCAATGGAGAGCCACCATAACAAAGTGTGTTGAAAGACAAATCATCTCTCTCTCTTGGTCTCTCTCTTTTTAGTTAGTCACACAATAAATCCTAATAAGGAGCGATAGACGGCCAGAACTCAACAGTAGCTGAACTCAACAGTAGCTGAACTCAACAGTAGCTGATCTAGAAACTATTAATGTGCTTTTACTGAATTACCAGAATTCACACACTTGGCAGGTTGACTGACTGGCTGATTGTTCATTTGCTTAATGGTGATACAAATCTAGTGGTTTCACTGAAAGTCAAAGCAAGTGTAACTGACTGCCTAGCTGATCGTCTGCCAGATTGCCCAATTGAATAACTGGCTGAATAACTGGCTGACAGAATGAGGCAAGTAAAATCAGAGATCTATCCTTAAAGTCACAATGAAATGAAAAATGCCTTTTTCACCTTGTTAGCAAAATAATATACACATATTTAACAAAAATAACAACAGTAGATACTCTTTAATGTTCTTGCATTTTATTATCAAAATCCTATCACCTTTACTTTCTGGAAAATGGTGTATCTTTTGTGGTTTTGTGGATACAAACTACGCTTACCTGTCTAGAAGACAACCAGCCAATTTGGCTTCTCCACTTTTCAATAGCATTCCAATGTTTATTCTTGTTTTTGACCCTGCTCTATCAAAGGCAATTCAGGAGGCATGTCAGAGTTTTTGATCTTACAGCTGGCTGTTTCTCCGACATTGTTTTCACTTCACATCGTTGGAGGAGGAGCTGGTTGAGCCTGAATGGCTATAAGGGGTGGTAGAGGCTCCAGCTATTGGAGCTTTCTTATGGCCCATAAAAATACATTGAGCTGAAAACAGGGGACGACAACAAGAGTGGAGGCTGTTATAGCAGCAAAGGGGGGGCCAACTCCATATTAATGCCCATGATTTTGGAATGAGATGTTTGACGAGCAGGCGTCCACATACGTTTGGCCATGTAGTACCTACTCACACAAATAAACAGCACAACTTTGATGTTATCTGTCTTCTCTGTCTCACACCAGGGAGTGAGTTTTTGTGAAGAAGAAGAACTGGTTGATGAATCAACTTCATTTGGCACTAACACATGTACACATGCAGTGAATTTGTTTCTTCACATACCCCTGACTAGATATACACACATCACCCAACACACATGCACTTTTCCAGGTCAGAGGACAGCGCAGGCGTCAGCTATTGGAAAGCGCACCTGGAGCAGTTGGGGGTTAAGTGCCTTGCTCAAGGGTACTTCGGCGGTGTTGGTGGGCACCGTAGCTGTGGCACCAGTCATTTTTCCAATCGCCAGCTCACAGCTGGAATGCACCCTCCTGGTGGTGCCGGGGATCAAGCCAGCGACCCTCCGGTGATGGGTCGGTCTCTCTAACTGCTAGGCCAACCTGCCGTCCATGTGTATGATGATCAGTCTTAGACTGCGATTAGAGATAATGAGCTGTGTGTACATGCGTGTGTCAGTCTTATTTTGTGTGTTTGTATTTTGTGCACTTTGTGTTATCATCCATTCGTTCAAGTGGGTAGCAGGGAAAGAGATGTCAAAGTGTAGATTTAACAGTTCCTGCGGCTATTTTCTCAACCCTTCCATGGCTATTTCTGCCTCTAGCTCAGGGGATAAATACTAAACTACCATTTAGCTCCAGTAATACACACACACACACACACACACACACGTGCGCACACACACACACACACACAATAACTTGCTTCACAGCTAGATAGTGGACAAAGCTTAAGAGTTTGATTTGTTATCCCTCCATTTAAGAGCTCAAATGTACAAATGTATTTTATGGAAGAACCAGACATTTTTACCTGAAGACCTGCAGAAATGCAGCTCGCTCATTTTTTCTGGTGAAATAAATACTGAAAGTTATATTTCTGCACTTTTTGTGGTAAACTCTTGATGACCTTTTAAGGTAAAATTATTCAGGGGCTTTAAATAATCAAGACTTTCTTGCATCACATAGAATGTAAAACAAGAGCTTGCACACTTCTATGCTCCAACACAACTTTAATGAGTTTTACTTAGCTACTACTACACTATATCACTTATCCTAGCAAGTGATGTAGCATTTTTCTAAATATTGATAGTATTCAAAAAACAAATAAAAAACGGTATGTCATTTGGAGTGCAGTTGAAGGCAGTACAACAGAGCCTCAAACCTTAAAATCTTATATAAGAACCTAAATGTCATGGCAAAACAGATTCCTTCATGGCAGCTGCCCTTTCATTGGGTGACAGCATCACAAAACACTCCAATCATACAGAGCAGAACTGACAAGCAACATTTTGCCACGTCATGTTTCCGTTTAAACTGTGTCATGTTTCATACAGGTTTGTTTCTGTCTTCTGTCATGACCAGTGGACAACTCTGAACTTCCCTGTGCCATTTTGAGTTCAACCTAACAAGCAGCTGAAGATGCTGTCTCTCATAATATATTATAGTATGTTTTTTCTATAGTATGTGTTTTTTTGTATTTTTATCTACAACCTATGATTTCATCTCATTCCATCTCGGGGACCAATAAAGTTCATCTTATATCATGTAAAGTCTACTATTTCCTTCAATTATGGGTCGAGACCACATCTATGGCAAGAGAGGAAATATGCTTTCATGAATCTGGGTGTTGGGTCTTAATGTTTTTACTTGGATTCCAGGCTGATTCTAGTTACCTGTTCTAGTGCACCTGCTCTATGATATTCATGTAATATCTTGCATGCATCTTTGTATAGTAGCTGTGGTATTATGAAGCTGGGCTGTGAAAAAAGACCTCACTTATCCATAGACAACAAACTTCATCTCACCTAATCTTATCTCTAGCCAAGGTACTGCACAGACTCAATTCTGTGTGCATAACATCACATTACTAAGCACAACTTTTATCAGCAAACTCCCTTTGGTGTTCTCCAATTTCCTCACTAATAACACAAATACTGATGTAGTAGTACGCTGTAGAAGTGTGGCTTTACAGCCTGTTTCCCTTTAGCCTAATGACATTATGCTGATGGCAAGGAATTGTCACAACATGAAAAAATATCAGCTTAATGACCTGTGACCAAAGCTAATAATGAGCAGCAGTCAGTCTGACGACTAATCGTTTGACTTTAAATCAATAGTCTTTTTAATATAGTATGTCTTGGGCCTTATGAAGACTTAGGTTATCCTGAGGGCTAGGGTTTAACCCAAGGTCAATTGTCTGAACAAGCCATAATGGCATCAAAGACTAAGGTTAGCATCGCGGCTAATTGACTGTGTATGTAAACCTAAGGGCAACCACTATGTGTTATATCCTTCAGCTATCTCCAGCCACATATTTGATCAAGTAATTGTTGTCCAAAATCAGCAACATAACACTAAGCCATCTTAAAACCAAAACATTGGTTGATTATAATCCATTTCTTACATACTATAGACACAGCTAGTAAATTGGTGTCAGTTCTGCAATCAGAAAGATTTCTTCTAACAAATAAAATAGCAGAATGTGACTTGCTCACTTACCTTTCAGATAAAAGCACAAATTCAGTGTCATCTGCAGTCAACAAGGTTGGATGTACACACACACACGCACACACACATCTGTTTCTTACCTTTGTTGAGGAGGAGAAAACACCAAAGGAGACATGGAAACATGTAAGAAAGAAAGAGAAAGGCAAAAAGAGAGACAGATTAATTCATATGCAGGAGTTTCCGCAGACAATTTTAGATTTTGGTGAAACACATTCTACCTTTGGTAGTCAACTATAGTCAACCTGATTGTGTGTGTGTGTGTGTGTGGGAGCAGTAGTTACGCAGTGCGCCACTGTGTAACTACAATGATAGGGAGTGGCACTGAGAAGCTGCAATAACACACACACACACACACACACACACACATGTTGTTACAAGAAAGAAACAAGGCTTGGAACAAAGTGACACATTACAGAACTGATGAAACTGAGTTACATCATCTGCCTTTGAACTACACTGTCACGCTATGTGTATGTGTGTGTGTATGTGTATGCATTTGTGTTTTTTAAGTGTGTATGTGTGAGTGTGTGTGTGTGTGTGTGTGGGGGGGGGGATTGTAAATGAACTGTTTATAAGGTCAATAACAGAATGGCTATTTTCATCTCTAAAGAAAACCCTGCACAAAGAAAAGAATACACATGCACACACACACACACACACACACACACAAAACACACACAAAAAATGCTGTCAACTGCCCATCATGTAGACACAATCCCCCCAACACACACATTCAAAACTTCATCTCACGTGTGTGTGTGGATGGGTGTGCACCCACACAAAACACACAGACACGAGGGCATGTGAGAGATAGCCATTGATTTCTGTTTTCAGTCTTGAGACAGTCAGTCCAAAGAGGGAATCAGCAGAATAATTGCTAATTTCCTGCTCCGCTCTGAATTACAATGATAGAAAGGAAGTCTGGCAGACAGATGGGGAAACAGACATTCAGACAGACAGGGGGTATGGACACAGACCGACGGACAGACAGACAGATGAAAAGGATAATTGTTAATTTCCCACTGTGCCCATGACAGGAAGACAGACAGACAGTTTGTTTCACTGATTAATTGTTCATTTCTTGTTTTACAGCCATGCCAGACAGCCAAGACGCAGAAACTGACCAATTCCTCATATAAAAGCACACATGCCTGTTAATCTTCCCTCTACAGCGGTAAACCATCTCCATTCTATACACACTGCTTAGCTCCCCCCTCCTTTGTTGTTCTGTCTCTCTCTTGTGGATGATAGAGATGGGATTCTGTGGCGGTGATGAATGTGTTTAATTATTATTTCCTGTGTGAAAAGAGTGGATTTCAGTTCATTCTTCCTGATGTCCAACTGCTTCCTCCCTGTTGTGCTTTACATAGAGCTATACTGCTCCCTGGAATTATCCTGTAAGCCTTAATAAATCCTCCTCCTTCCCCCCACTCTCTCTGTGTTTTCTCTCTGTCTCACTGCAAGGGTCTTTCTGTCTCTCTGTCTCTATCTGCCTCGTTTCCACCGTCCTTCCCCCCTCTCAATGCAAGGGCATCCATTTTGTCTGGACACACACACCAAGTCAGGTTTTGAGAGCCCTGTGACTACAGTTTTGTGGTTTGTTTGGTAGAACAGAGGCAGTCAGAGTGTCTCCTTCTCTATGAAATATCGAGGAGTGGTCATTAAGAGCGTGGATGAGAGCAACATCTGTTCCAAGTCCCATTCCCTGGTTGTAGCTGTATATCTAATGGCAATGGCTTGTCACTGGCCCTGCCAAATGCTAAGAGTAGAGAGGACTACCAAGTGCTTGCGTGTGTGTGTGTGTGTGTGTGTGTGCGCAATACACAGGAGTGAAAGCAGAGTGAGAGTGCCGTAGAGGGGTAGTGGCTAGCTGAACATCATACAGAGTGACCAAACAGAACTCTTAGTGTGACAAAATAACCTTTACTGCCATGTCACACAGGCAATGATGAGGCCCAAGACAGGTAGAGTGGCTTTTACGTGTGTGTGTGTGTGTGTGTTGTGTGTGTGTGTGTGTGTGTTAACGCCACTTTTTGTACTTAATTATCTAAACACATCCATCATTGACATTTGAGGAATTAAATAGCTTGTAATTTAGTTTGATCATTTGAAAGTAAAAAAACAAAAAGATGGTTTTCATCAAGGGATAAAAAGAAACATTTTTGAAAAGTGGAGCCTTTCAACTAAGGAGTAAAAAGAGAAAAAACAAGATATATTATTTCACTGTATTGCAGTCGGGCGGTCATTTGTTTTCCTCCATCCCTCTGGGGAAATCTACAGTTGGGGACACAATCGGGGAGTTTAACAAATAGCATTAGCTAATAAAGTTGAGCCTGCATCTTTAACTGTTGGATCTTTTACTGTTTCAAACTGGGTTGTAAAGTGTTGCTGCTCCTGTGTGTGTGCGCCGATGTGTGCTGTATGTGTAAATGTGGGTGCATGTGTGAGTGTGCGTAGATGTTTGTGTGTGTGGCTGTGTGTAGACATCAAACTGAGGTTGTAAAGTGCTGACATGCCTTCTATTCCCGCTCCTATAAATCTTAATATATAGGACCATATGTGACACGAACAATGGATTGAATATACAACCAATGGCCCAATTCTCAGGGAGGGAATTTGTTCAGCAAGGCTAGGCCAAGGTTAAAAGTGGATGTTTACACACTCTCTCTCTTTGCCTCTCTCCCACTTGTTCACTCACACACACACGAGTGCACACACGCACACACACACACATACGCACACACAATGTTGCTCTCTCTGATTTCCAAAGCGTATAGTGCTATGGGTGCACTTTAAAATGATTGCATGCATGCAAATACACACACACATACATATACAGACACACACTCACACACACGCAGAGGGATTGTCTTGAGATGATGAAACCACTTGAAATCACTCTTTTTCAGGAACTAATGATTCCATAGAGTTCCTTTTTAGAACTGATGAATCCATGCAGCAGCAATGTGCACTTTGAAACAAGATTTATGAGCAATTTATTGACTTTAGTGAAAGAGCTCATCATTTTTACTATCTACCAACTGTTTTTCAGTTAATCTTTCGCTCTCTTTCACATTTGAAACACATGGACACTGTGGTGGCAATTTCTGTAATAAAAGCTCACAACAAGAGAGTGTCTTTAGTCTTTCATGCTTGCAAGCAGAGCTGACACTACACACACCGGGGGGTATGCAGAATGAGCTGTTCAATACAGTTCATCCGACACATTTATACAAGTGACTGTAACTATCTCTACATACACACATAGTTCAAGACAGATAAGTGAAGAATCAAAGGAGCAAGGCAGTGCACAGACACCTGGCACAAAAGGGAGTAGTATTATTGGAACATTCTGCTCCAACTCCCTACGACTTGTCCTTCGATACCAGGAACTGTTTGTGTCCTTGACGTTTCCCAGCAAAATCATCCTTCATCCTTCAGGATGCAACAGTTGTATCAAACTTTCAGCCAGGTCAAGACCAAAGAGGAAACACACACTCCTCTCAGCTCAGTAGTTTTCCACTGGCTGTGACTAAACTTAAGCATACATATTATTGCAGTTTATACTTTAAGCATATTATAAGCACACTTACATTATTATTTTCCATAACAGACACACACACACACACATGCATACACAAACATAAGCTCGGAGACACAGTAATTGTTTGAGTATTTCTCAGAGGCATACCACCTTACCATCCTTCACACTATCAATAATGCCTCCTTAAACAGAATCACATAACAATTGACTACCAGATCGACCCATTTTAAGACCTCGCTGAAATGTAATTCACAGTGGCACTCAAGGATTTGGAGAAGCCTGAAAGGTACAGCATTACTATTGAAAGTGTTGCCAACAAGGGATCTAACATGTGCTGTCAATAAAACAGCAACAATGAGACAAAGAGGAAAACAAATAGGTAAAGAGGATATCCTAGTAGATGAAGAAACAATATAGTTCTAGACAATTCTACCAGACCAGAGTTTGTTGATATTTAGTCTGTGTGGTGCTGCTCCACACGTAGAAGTCTAAGATGAAAATCTCACATCTCAAGTTTTTTTTTATTATTTGTCCATCTAGAAAATCTGGTTGAAATCAACTTTGCACTTAATTAGTTCTGCAAGAAGTCTTGCAGAGTCTATGAGACATTTGGGCTAACAAATCTCAAGCTGGATCACTCATGTTGGTTATTACATGAACACACACACACACACTCTTCGTTTAATTCTTGAAAAGAGTGTGAGATTCCTAACTTTATAGGAATGACGCCTCCAAGGGCACATCTCTTTCATCCTTTACCTCTTAGCTGACTCTGCTTGCATAAATAATCTGCAGAGGTGTTTATTTACGGCATCCAGATCAATGTTGGCCTCACATCAATAACGGCCTGGGAACCTGTACACTAGCAGCCTATAGATTGGCGCACATCAATCTCTCTCATCTCTGTTTGTTCTCTTCTCCTTCCTAGTTCAATCCATTTTTGTCTCACTGTGAAATTGATAGTCCTCATTTTCACCCCAACAGTTTTAGACACCTGATGGAAGCTTCTGTGTGGTTGTCCATCTGAGAATACAGCTCTTTCTATCTATCTCTTTGGTTCTGTTATGCTTCTCTGTCTGTCTCTCTCTGAAAAGAACACACACACAAACATCCATAAAAGCTACTCTAACTGTCATTTCTGCAGCAGTAATATATCTTGGACCTCATCATTTCCTGGTTGAGGTGGCAGTAAGGGTCAGTATGTCACACTAAGAGCTCTGTTTGGTAGCTGTGGCTCACTCCCTCTGATTTCTCTCCTAGTTATTGCAGTCACTCACAAAGTCAGCAGCTGCAACAGTGCAAGAAGACTCACTCAAGAGTTTCTTTTTGTATGGATTCAGTAGAATGGCAGACTACTCTAGCACTACACAAAAATCAATGAAGAGACTTTTTTTTGCAATTTTTGGCAAGGCGCCTGTCTCTATTGATATGTTAGTGTAGCGAACAGGAAAAATGGGAGACAGAGACACCTGATGTGAGCAAAAGTGGTGGGATTAATGGTTGGTGAGATAAGCTGTGATTTAGTCAGTGTGGCCATGCGGTGGAGGTAATTGCATACTTCCATATTACTGCCGTTTAACTGCCAAGGCCAATCAGAATAAAGTTCCCTGTATGCTTAGAAACTCAACTGCCAAGGTCAGTGACAAAAAAAGAAGATGCCGATACATTCAACACTAAATACACCCACCCCTAAATCCCTAAGGCTAAAGAAGAGAATACTTATTACCTATACATTGGCTGTGTATAATTGAAAGTAAACTATCTGCATAAATGTACTGCAAAAACTTTGCACCCTATGTATTTTTGACACTGGTGAATGCTTCAAAATGGTTTACTTTCGTCCAATAGTTATGAAACACTGTCGACACAGAGGGGCAAATGCCAGCTGTCAATAAGAGTAAAAAATGCCAAATCTGAACACATTCACATTCTATGAACTGCCAGGAGAGCATATCATGGTCTAAACACTGTTTGAGATTAAGCACAGGCCCTCCCATCTATCAAGTCTGTATTGACTAGTGCCAATGTCTTTGAGAAATGGCCACCAGGAAGTGATTGATCAGCCAGCTGTTGCCAATGGTAATTGTAATCAATTGATCTGATTGCCTGGACAACTATCTGAGGATATGCATGATGTATGGGTGCTAGGTCAGGGGTAACACTCATTAGGTCAGCAAGGAGCATTATTTCAAGGCATGTAATATGAGGCACTAGATTTTCTTTGAGGTAGATTTTGTTAACAAAGAGTATTAGACAAAATCAAATTAGCAATATTTAGCAACATATCTTTCTTTTACATTACTGGTTCTTACACTGGGTGAAGAGAAAATTATGATCCTCGTCGACTACATCATACCATATCACCTTACACCTTACAAATGTAATTGCAGCATATCAAGAAACTACACAGCACTATGTAGCGTACTGTGTAAAAGGGCAAGAGAAAATGCAGTAGAAGAATAAAGGTAAAAAAATCTAAATGTAAGTGATGCACTGAGGGATTCCATTTCAATGATATGTAGACATAAACACCCATGGTGATTGGGGGATGGTGAAGAAAGGACGGTAGTAATGAAATATATCCCTCATTAAGTGGTTTAGGGAAAACATGGGGGAAAGGATAATTTACCTTCACTTACCTATTTGATATAATTAAACAGATCATCTGAACCAAGTGCACACTTACTCACATGCAGAGAGAGACACACACAGACACACACACACACGTATGAAAAACTATTGACATTCGTTCTTAATGTTGACTTATTTGTTATTTTATTTTTTGGTGTTGGTACACCTTCACAGTACCTTGATAGAAGACATACAGTACTTTATACAGCCCATCTTTGATTTATAGGTGAGATGAGCTTTCTGCACATTGGATTGAGCCGCACACACACACACACACCTCAGTGTGGCCGACATAAATGTGAATAAAACATGTGTATGAAACAAGTGTATGAAAGCCCGCAGGCCAGTGTGTCTACATACCTGCATGCGGGTTTACATGTGCTTGTGTGTACAGCGGTAAGTGTGTCATCTGATTATCAAAGGCTGCAGTATGTGTAAGGGCTCGTTGTAGCTTGAAGTGTGTGTGAGTGTGTGTGTGTGTGTTTAGCACTTTGTGATACATTGTGTCACAATTTTTTATTTCATTATATTTTACCAGCCTTCATCTGCCCACACACTCAACCACACATCCATCCATGCGCACACACACATACACACACACCCTGCAAGTTCATATGTGATTATGCAGTTGAGGTTGAAGGTCAAGCAGCTATGCCTAGTAGAGGTCTGTGATTGAAAACCGCCTTCAGATCAGGATGTTTATTACATCAGTGGAAAGAAAAATGAGGCACAGAGACAGGCAGCGAGAGAGAGAAAAAGAGAAAGAAAAGGAGAGAAAAAATAGAAGAGCGAGAGAGCTAGGCGAGAGATAGGCGGACGGGTGTGAGGGCAGAGTAGGTGGTGCGAGGGAAAATGCCCCCTATTTGTGTCCCCTTCGGTACTGCTTACGTTTTCTTATCAAATAAAGTACAGGGAATGGACAAAAGAAAGGCAGAATGTTTTTTCTGCATTGTTCTGGTCCAGTCATCTCCTAGAGGACAAGGTCAATGCTAATCATTATTAACGTAATCATCTGAAGTGATAGGCCCTCCGTCTTAATGAAGGGTGGTGGAAGATGCTGTCTCAGGCGTTGTATGTCATCTCCCATAAATGCATGATTGGGATTATTTCTAATTATGGATATGGGAATGGATACTTATGATATAACAATCAATAATAAGAAATGAGAATAATCATTCTCCGTGCTTTTCAAACCATCAACCAATCATGCTGTCAAAAGGAGCATGGTCATGCAGGAAAACACCACTCCTTTTAAGAGATAAATATCAGGGGACAGATGTGACACCTCAACTGCTATGTTAGTTGTGATCCAACGATTGATTCCATGTGAAGACATTTATTGTAAGACTGTCACTGTTTCAGACATTTAGAGGTCACCAGAACCCACTATGGCTTAAATATCCTGTGGGGCGCAGGCCAACAGAAAATAACACTGAGGTTGTTGGGTTGCTGCTGACTTTTGATTAGTGCTTTGCATGGTTGTTCTGTTGACTTGGATCTGTTTCTGTTGGGTTTGAGAGGATGAATAGTATACTATATCAACTGTAGCAGAAACATCAAGATAACCAAATAGATTCAGATAGTATTAGCATGTTTCCCATACATAGGCTGATCTGTGGCGCGCCGCCACAATATCAGCACCATATATTGTGGGAAACACTGATTAAGCTACAAGAAGTTTCTTCTTTCTGGGCAGGTCAATCACTACTCAGCCAACAACACTGAGCACTCATTAGCCATTTGTCTCCCTGTGCCCTGATGAAAACACATACATATATACACACACATAATTGTAATTAGACAATGGACAGTAAATGGATTGGTCTCTTGAGAAAGATCAATACTGGTTAAAAAGAAGCCAGGAAAGAAGAGGAGAGGAGAGGATAATGGACTAGAAAAAACAAGACAAGAGATGAGAAGGGAGCTGAGGAAAATGAATTAGAGGAGACAAGAGGAGAAAGAGAGCGTTTTTTAATAGTTTATACTCTATGGGATTAGCAGCTGAAGGGGCTTGGTGTCAGGGTGGGGTTGGTTTAAAAGTCTCGAAATC
>OOFE01050939.1:0-30000 GCA_900323365.1 Monocentris japonica | reverse complement strand
TAGCGGGTTAAAGATTTCATTTTTCCCATGTAACGCCAGCCAATCCAACAGCCCTCTTAAGTAGCGTTTCATATTCATAATATGTTTCCCATCTGGCTGCGGGGCACTAACCGATTGAAATATCATACAGCCTAGCCTAATCACATTGCTCTGCTCATAGAGCATTCGCGCTGCGCAGCCAGCATGAGGCTCCAGCCTTTTGATGTTCTACATTCGCTGACTAGAAGGCAAAGAGCTTTCTGATTGACAGTCTGACTGTCTGACTGACTGACTGAATGAATGAGTGACTTTCTGTGTGCCTGACTGACCCGATGCACAAATAGCACTCGGCAATGTATTTGTGTTTCTAATGCTTGATGGACAAATCCCCCATTGGATAGATCTCTAGAACATAGAATTAGACTAATCCTTGGATATCCTTCAGTGTAAGTGATACTGCATGTAATCCAGAATTCTGCTTTATCAGTGCCAATTGAAGTCTTATATTCACTTTCTACCAATGCATAGTCCCCACTGAAAGGCATTTATAATCCAAGACTTGGCTGTCTATTCCATTGTTACATTTACAGCCGATTCCTCTAAAAACAGATACAAGCCTAATCATGTACACATTCTGCTGTTTAGCCCTACCTAATTTAGCAATTCTCATCCATGGCAAGGCAGTGAATCCCCCTGAGCACACACACACTACCACAATTCCCCCCTCAAGTTTCACTGAAGCTGTACATAGACAGCATTCAGCCATTGTCAGCCATGTTAGCTTCTCCTGCGGTATGCTAGCTACACAATCCTGCTCCATGGCCACTGCTGAATAACTGATGCTTTTGTTTGAGCTCATTTTTAGAATCCTTGGCTTTGCACCATTATGATATTATGCCGGGCATTCATGCAGTACATATCTGCAGCCAAAACCTATTAGTGCTTGAGAATGGAGAGCCAACATGGCACCTTTACAACTTGGCTAAAGTCTTTCTTTTAATGACTCTGGTCTCATTGGTAGCAGAGACAAGACTAGCCCATACCATCCTCCTCATATACACCATGGTCTATAATCACAAAGCTTCTAATGAGAGCACTCATTCGAGTTATTCATATGAAGAAATTCATCACTGCATATAAATACAGTTGCTGCCATTTAAAATGTTGAAGGCATTATACAAATCTTTGGGATTCAGCAGTATCTAAGTTCTTCAACGTGTTGTCTAACACGATGCCTTACCATGCTTCACAGCCAAGAATTGGTTCTTCAGTGGCACATGGCCTGGTTTCATAGTCTTCTAGCAATATTTGTGGCATTTTAGTATGTAATCTATTTTCTACTGTCTAGCATTGATTGTAATATCCTTAAACTAAAAAAAAGAAGAGACTGTTATCCCTGGCTTTCAGCCTCCATTTACCTTTTGCTACTACCATATATACACACTAACTATGTTTCATGTGAAAGGGCTGTCATGAGCAAATCATTCTTTAATATTTTATACAGAGGTGTATTGTACGCAAAGGCAGAGAAACCTATATGGCATGTATGTCATATGAGACACATGACAGCGAACATGTTCATGTCGAATAGGAAAGCTGCCACATTCATAAAAAGGAATATAGAACAAATCAAAATGATGTGCTGGTTTGGCAGCAGGACTTGTAGATGGAATTTTCAACTACAAATCAAATCTATTGTTTCTACAGATTGACCTGAATGACCCCAATCTGAATTGCCATGGTTACTGCACACCATAATAATCCCTACTTAATCAACTCTCTGGAATAAGGAGTTAGAGTAGATTTGTGTGCATGTCTGTATGTGTGTGTCCGTGTGCGTGCAAGTTATTTTCTTCTTAAGTGATTTGGTCTCACAGAGCACTAATCAAACTGTTTCATCAGAGGCTTTTGGGTCCATTTGTGTGTATGTGTGTGTCTGTGAGTGTAAACAGAAGAAAATGTCACACATTTTAATGTCTGTTTATGTCATTAATCATAGCCTTCAGCAAACTAGATGAATGACATCACCCACTAGTGTGCTGAGAGATAATGTATGGCTTGATATGATTTTACCCCCGTCTGGAGCCACATGTAGAACTGCTGGCCTTGGCTCCAAACCTTCTCTGCTTTTAGTAAAGAGAAAATAATCACACGATCTAAGTGAATGCTCCCTCCCTTTCAAAAAAAGTATAATCCTTCCTGAGTAGATTAAATCATTGGAAGGGTAAAATGTTGCTACAGATGCGTGCAGTGGCCTGGGCTAGTGTATCAAGAGACATGGATTGACTGCTCCCCTTCAAAATAAGATAATAAGCAATACGTCAATAACAATAAAAAGTCAATAAAACAGAACATTTTAAGGTCAGGCAAAAACTATGTCAAATCACAGCGTCCAGAAACATAGAGAGGAAAATAAAAAGCACAATAATAATAATAAGAAGAACAAACTCCAGGGTTCTGGATTACAGAAAGGAGATTTGTTGTTGTTATAAATGGGGTGTCCGTCAAGCTTGGGGCTGTTTGGTCAAATTTAATAACATGCACGTAAAACATGCACGTTATGTGGTCAGTGTGAAGGTGTGAGAGGGTGTGCACTGTTTGTATATTCTTGATTGTTTGATTGTTTGTCTCAAAAAGCTGATGCCAATTGAATTGTATGAATACAGTAGTTATTAGTGTTATGACTGGGTGTGAAATATTGACAAATGGGGAGTTTCAGCCCTTGGTGAGGTTAATATTCCTAATATGGAATATGACCAATCAAGAGGTAAACGAGCAAGAGTCCATTCTGTTTCTCACCACGAGAAAATAGCCTTTTTATTCACTAGGAAAGCCATGTAGAAAATAGCTTTGTCATTCACACGCAGAGAATAACGTGTATGAAAGCTATTCCTCTGAATGTAAATAGGGTCTTCAACAAAGACAGACCTTGCTTCAAAATGGAGCAGATTCATTTTCTCCTTATCTTTATAATAGTGTGTAAGCGAGAGTGGGCCGCCTCGTTGATTTTTACCACTTTGTAGAAATTACATGGCTATTTCTTTAATCAAATTTACTAACCATCTTTTACAGTGAAACGGTGGAATGTTCACTGGGCTGTGGTGGGGTTTGAGTCTCCTAGCCCCCACCTTAGAGACAGCAAAACCCAACCAGTCACCCATATCAACAGGCACCTTATTAACAACTGCAGAATATAAAATATGATACTGTTATATGGTATTATTAATCCTAAAATAGCTTGTAATATGTTAAAGTCCTTGATGCTGTGGGTATTGGCCACTATAACCCATCCATCTATCCTTAATAGCAACTACAGAAATATAATAAAAAATGATATCAATGAAAAATATATTTTTACTGCTTCAATTCCATGCCAAATTCATGTGACCACTACCAGTTACTATGGGTTGCCCTCAAAGGCACCATTTGTGACCTTTTATGACCTATAAAAACTCAAGCCAGGTCAAACAGCATGTTATTACCACTACAATTACAAACCTGCTTTAATTTAATTTCTAGATATCAAAATCACTGATACACTGTTATATCATACCATATTGTAAATGTCCCTGTAAATGTCTTTACAGGGAGCAGTAGTGTTAGGGTTTTTGTTTTGCTTCTGAAACTTGGACCTGTGTGGTGCTTCTGTCACTCTGCAGTGGAAACATAGGGACCATTTAGTGAAGTTATCACACAGATCTGAAACAAAGTGGATAACCACAGGCAGCGCACGCACATACACACACACACACACAAACAAAGAGTGGATCTGAAGGAAAAGAAAACCACAGGCAGCATCCTGGTGATTCACTGAAGATGGGAAATACTGTTCAAAGTTTCTTTCTTTCTCCGCAGGACTGAAGAAATGGTTGAAAGAACCCCTAAATACAATTCAGACAGGGACTTGACAACTCCTCAGAGGAGTCATCCAGCATTCTCTCTAAACATACACACACAGAGAAACACACACATACACACACACAAACTCAACACAATTGTCTACAAGCCAGAGAAAAGAGTAACTATTTATTAATATTCTTGTGTTCCAGGAAGATCTACACAACCAGTCTGTCTATATGTGTGTGTGAGGGTGTGTGTGTGTGTGTGTGGGTTTGGGTGCGTGTGCATTGATTCAGACTCCTCCAGTCTAACTGGGTAATTGCCTTTTAACCGTAAGTCATGACTGAAGGACACTGTGGAGACCTGAGAGCAAGTGAAAGAATGAGTGAGTGAGAGAGAGAGAGAGAAAGAGAGAGATGCCTCCAGCTAGCTAACAATAAGCCAAGGTCTGTCTTTCACTCTGCCTTTGGCTTTATGCTCACATTCCCCTGTGAAAAGGAAAAAGGAAGAGAAAATAAGACAAGGAAAACACAGTGAGGTCATGTTGAATATGGAGCATAAGGAAACTGGGCTTGGCTTTTTTCCCTCTTTTCTTTATCTTGCTCCTTCTCTCCATTTTGACCACTCTCATTTTCATTCAAATTAAGTTTTATTGCCTTTTACTTTTTTGAAGGGTGTCAGTGTGTCCTAGGATCTCTCTTTCACCTTGTTCTCTCTCTGAACTCTACATTAAAAACATTAGTACTAGGAACGGAAGGAAATATGGACAAAAGGATGAACAATGGCAATATGGCAAGGAAGAGAGATGGAAAAAGGAACAGAGTGAAGGAACAAAGGAAAGCAGTAAGCAAACAGTAGGGTGGAAGGAAAGTTGGGGAAAAGGAAGGGAATGGGGAAAAAAGTTTTTTCATCTCATGCCACTTGTACTCCCATCAGGCCAATCTGACATCAGTTGACACGTTTCAATCTTATCTATTTCATGCTTATGCAATGCATTTCCAACCAGTTCTCTCATGAAGTTTAATAAATATTTCTGCTATTATGCTCTTATGACTTAGCATCTCTTTAGCATTTAAACTGAAGCATGTACACATAACAACCTAACAGCTAAAATGATAGTTTCAAGCTGGCGCTCGCTGTTCCAGGGTGTACAGATACAATGACGTATCAATGTAAACTAAACCCATTCACTTATGTACTTTAGCAAAGCTGGAAATATGTTTTTGCCATTGACATCCCGTGGCAAATCGGAGAGCATGACTGTGAACATCAGCAGATTTTGACCTTAATGTTGCAAGAAATAGAAATTGCCTTTCATGCTGAAGTTCCTTCCACAAACGTGGCTTAGGAATGTAACTTTCACATCTGTCACTTAGCGTATGGATTGTTTGCTCAAGAAATCATTTCGTGTTTGCTGTTCAATTCACTGTCATCAGTGACTGTATTCAGTTGCTTTAATAACACGTGGCTCCCAGCTTTGTCGAAAGGAACACTTTCTTTGTACACTTTTTAAAGAACATTGAGCACCCTGCTCTACTTTATACACACGCCAACACACACACAGACACATACATACACACATAGCCATGTGGAAAGTGGGGAAGTGACGTTGACGATGTGTACTGCCAGCGAACGTGTGGAGCACCATGACTGATCCACTTACAGAGAGGCTGGGGACATACCTCTAAACCGTAAAATCACTTTAGCTCCCTGACACTGACACACAAACACAGACACACACATATACACAAAGTGGTATCTACAAAACAGTATAGGACTATGTTACTTTAAAGAGTGTGGTGCTTCAACAATGTACGCTTTAAGCCATTATCCCACTCAAAGTTTCTGCATTTAGGTGTTGCTTTGGGTCTGGGTGTCTGTGAGTGAGCTTGGTGACCTGTGAACACAAATATTTCTGCCTATATCACTTGTTAGTTTTTTTCTAATGTTATGCATGTTTAAATACTATGTTCAATTTAGACATGCATATTTAGCTAATAAGATCTGATAGCTGATTGGCTAAATTACTATGATGTCACATTTGTCACGTAACATAATCAATGAACAGTTTCTGAGGTGCAATATCTGAAATAGAGCATGAAATGTGCTATTTTGTGATCATATATGATAACAAAAATGTTGATCGAATAATACATTTTTTTCTGCTCTGATTTTGGCCAGACTTAAATTTAATAAAAGCATGATTAAATACCATGGGTTGTGTGGCATCGTGGTGATTGTGTGTGAATGAGTTTGAATGATACTGAGAATTATAGAGTTACATGGCGGGCTGTAAATGAACAAAGTCACAATGTTACACCATTTGAGGAGAATTTTTAAAAATATAATCCAAAAATATTATGTTACTTTATCAGGAAGCCATGTCATTTTACAGATAAAGTGACTTTGTGACTTTGATTCCCAAGTGTAGCCTCAACCTTTTACAGGGGTTTTAGATAGTGTAAAAATCCAAAAAAATGACTCAGCCCCTTGTGGCTGTCATAATACTGCTGCTAGGTGGGAAAACGTGACAAAGCTGACCCTGTGGTATCAACAAGTGGAATGTTAAAACGTTTCTCTAGGTTATGAAGAGTCAGTGCACACTCACTTTCTGCTGCTCTCCAGCCTCTTTTTGCATTGTGAAAAATGCAACAGCGCAAGTTGTGTACATAAATCGAGGGGAAAGGGGGAGGAGAGGTAGGAGCAGGGTTGTTATGAGAATCTTTAGCAATATCCAATATCTTTGATATCAGGATAGGATATCTGTACAGAAGTACAAGATGTCATCACATATCCTCAAGAGAAAAATGAGCTGCTGAAAAAACATGCACCAGACTAAAAGCGTTTAAGGTTTTAATAACATAATTCTGTTGTAACATTTTCTTCTCTTCATGTTTAAAATTACACACGTCAGAAAAAACACACAAACCAGCACTTAACTGCACTATCTTGAATTGTGTTATATCTATAGCTGGCTCTTCAACCTTCATATGCTGAACATACTGGACACTTTCCATTCATCACAAGAAGAGTTCATCATGTTTGAGTTGAGCATATGTCAGCAAGACGCAAAGCAGCACTTAATTGCACAGTCTGACACTGCATTATATCTGAACTGGCTCTCAAACTCTTCTGTAGTGAAAATGTGGACACTTCATGGTAATTACAAGTCAAGTTCATTGCATCAAAGATAAAGAACTGGTTCCAAAAAGGTGCCTACTGCTGGTAAATGTGTCATTTTAATGAACACTAAAGGAGCAGTGGGAATCTTGGTTGTTTAAAATGTTCCTCTTCTCTCCAACAAAAAAGCCCCTTTGAGGTGCGTCTAGAGCTCTAGAGCAGGGGTTCTTTGCAGGAAGCAAACTGTTTACACTTAGTCTCACCATAGGACCCATGCAGGCTCATTAAAACACACCAGTACTCACATCATAAAGGGATGCACCATACCCAGACTTGAGATCCAGTTAAGGTCTTGAACCACAATCTGAGAAATGTTGCACTTAAGATGGCTTGTTGGTCTAAAATGTCTCTGATCACTAGTCCGATGTGCCCTCTGTAATAATAATGTGACACTTAATTGATCCCTGTTGGGAAATTATCTTTTCTATTGTTCCCTCCACAGGAAGGTCACACATTGGGTCAGCTCGAGACCAGGTTCCCTGGAGCTGGTAGGCATTCTTGCTCAAGGACACTTCAGCAGGGAGTGGATGTTACGGTACTTAGATCCAACTGCCGGCCTATAATTATCTCAACACCTGATGGAGTGTGGAAACTCATATCTGTCAGGCTATTAGTTAAGTCTTTCTTTCATTATCTCCTCGACACATACTCTTAATCATTATGCTCCTCCTCATCTCCCCGTACTCCCCCATCACGCCCACTTTGCCATGCTAGATAGAGTCCCTATACCAACTACAACTATGTGTGTGTGTGGTGTAATGCCCCCCCACACACACACACCTCAGTCTCATCAGAGCTTTCCTCTGCAACCCCTTCCATTTTCATCACAATCTTTCCCTGCCTATTAAACAGGGCATTCAAGCATTGGCACTGGCAAATGGATGCTGTAGAGGAGATAGATAGGACTGCACTGTACAGGAGGAAAAAAATGATTGCAAAACAGTTCCAAAAAACGTATTTTTTAGTACATTACCATGCAATCCCTCTGAGTGTAGCACTGAAAACCTTAGTTTCTCAGACGACGATGGCTTAAACGACTACTGCCTGTGGATCATGACAGGACAAGAGTGTTAATGCTGTATATCTATAGAGAACCAGGATCCCAGGAGAGACTAAATATCTCATATGGGCCTCGTAGCAACTCATATTGTAATAACTGCATATGATGTCATAAAAATATAACGTAAACTCATAATGAAGTGTCCATTATGTAGTAAAATGCTGGCAGATAATGTAATTAGTTATTACGTTTTATGTTGGTTATTGTAATATAAAATAAGCTGCAATGTCTGGTGACTAATAGTGGCTAGAGGTAACTTCCACATGTAATGTAACAAGATACCAAAGTCACAATTTTAATTTTGAGTGCCGTATTTGATAAAGCTTTTGATCAACTGTAACATATGATAGGCAGAAGTTACAACAAATTTGACACCTAAATTCTTACCAACCTCTGACTCTGAAACTATGATAGTATGACTTTTACACACCCATTTAAATCAGCAAAGTTAGATTTTCTTTGTTTTGATAGGCAGGTCAGTGGAACATAATTTAACCAAATTTTGGTGAATTTATTGCAGTATTATATTATATTATTATATTACAGAACCTTTACTGAAACATTAGAGAACATATTTACCATCTTGAACTGTAAGCACATTTATAGTAACATAACCATCATAAAACATAATAAGTTAGAACATTATCTGCCGAAGGATCATTGCATTATGTGCCCAGAATTGTATATACTGTATATTAATAACACATTGAGCTATTATACAGTTATTACAACATGCACAGAGCCGATGCTATGCCTATTTACCGATGCATGAGTTCAGAACCCAGTAAGAGCAATCATCAAGCTCCTCGCTTGGTGTGTTCCCATCTCATTCATCTCTATCCCTTACTCTCACTCGTTTTCTCCTCTCACTTGCTCTGTTTTTCTCACTCGTATTGCAAGCACACACACCTTAAACCCTCTCAAACCCTTGGAAACCTATCACAAAATAAGTTCTCATAAAAATGTGACATTTTAGTAAACATAGCTTTAACATAAAACCATTCATCTCCAAAAAGTCAGGATTTTAAAAGGAAGTTAAAAGCGAAAATAAAAAATAAAATAAAAAATGTATGATGATGTTGCTTTAATGAGACAGTGATCAAGACTGCTAAATATGAAACCAGAGAATCGAGACACTAGTCTGTCATGTCATTAAGTTGTATAGACTGGAGCTGCTCTTTGAAACGGAGAGCTTTTGAGCTTTATGTCCAAGCAAGCTTTATTATTTTTTTCGAAGTGATAAGTGTTCTGGACCTTAAAACTATATCTATCTTCCTAGAAAACCATGTGTTCTCACAATCATCTTTTCCAATCGATTCTCAATTGAGATGTACTCTGATGTACATCACAGAATCAATAGCAAGACAAATTCTTCCTTCTGGTCTGGCTGCTAGGGGAAGAAGTGAATGTTCACTAATACAGATTTAACTGTCACAGGGCATGGGGAAAAATATCTTTGAACACTGACCAATCTTGTATAGTAAAGAAGTCGCCAAAAACTGAAAATTGCATTACTGTCATTGATGTCATTCTTGAAATTAAAACAGAAAAATAATTTACCTTAAAGATTATAAACAATTATTACTTTTTCTGTATTATTGTATTATACATAAAATGTCATAATTCAAAACCAACCGCATTGAGCAGTCCAATCTGACACAGGGTAGAAAAGAGGCAGAAAGAAAAGGCATTCAAACACAAGACTCCAGGAAAAAGAGATGCCAACAGAGAGAGAGAAAGAGAGAGCGACAGAGAGAGAGAGAGAGAGAGAGAGAGAGAGAGAGAGAGAGAGAGAGAGAAACACTGGGCCAGTACCAGCCAAAAACTCCCCACGTATCTTCTTGTCATCTTGCCAAAAATGTTCATCCCTGGGGGATCCCATCCTCCAGTCTCTTAACTGAAGGATTATCTAACACTTCATACATAGTAAATACACACAGTCTCTGTTACACATACACACTGCCTCCCCTGAACAACATGCCCACTTGAAGGTGATAAACACAAAAGGATTTCTATTTAACAAAAAGATGTAAACAGACATAAGCCATCTCCAGGGGGCTTCTTAGAGGTTGAAAGGTGATGTCACTCCATAGTTATCGCCACAATGCCAGTTGTCATGGTGCATCCATGTGTGTTTGTCTATGTATGGCTCTTAAACTGATGTTATGTGACTGACATCCCATAGTCAGGGCTGCAGAGGCTGTTGCCATGGTTTTAGCTTCCATGGGCCTTTGTTTCACGACCGAGGGAAGGAGATAAACAGTCTATAGAGTGACTCATCCTGAAACACTCCTCCTTCAACTCATAATTTTCTCTTTCTTTTCCTGGTAAAGCCACACAGTGTGACAGTGTGTGACAGTGTGTATATGCTTGTGATTCTGCTCTGTGCCCTGTTTTCTAAGTTTCCCCGTGGTGTGTGTGTTCCTTCATGCATATGGTATGTTTCTGTGCCCCTTGCACCCTGTGTGTCTGTGTCTCTGTCAGCCCACCATGCAGACAGCTCAGATAAAAGATCAAAAACCACAAAAGACAGTAAGACAGGGATGACAGCAGGGAAGAGAGTGGGAGAGAATAAACGGCAACAGAACAACAACAGATGAGGCTGAGAGAGAAAGTTAGGGAGATGGAGACAAAGAGGAAAATTGACAGATAAAAGAGAAAGAAAGCAAGAAAGACAGAGCGATAGATAAAGAAAGTAAGACAGAGTCACAGAGGAGGGAGGAAAGCATATTTAGACACAAGGAGATAGACAGAGAGGAGAAACAGCAGTAAGGAAGAGCTGAGGGACAAGGTGTTCTTTGTCAACAGCTCTGCACCAACTGACCCCAGTGGGCATGCAAACATATACACACACACACACACACACACACACACACCACGCACATTCACACACACTGCCTTGGACAAAAAAAGCGCTAAACCACTGAATTGCTGTGAGAGAGCTGCCAAACGCATCAACCTGCAGGGCATATCCTGGCACAGAGGGCACCCTGGCGCATAGAGGGCAAAGGATGGAGGTATTACCACACACGAGGCAGAGAGCACTGTTGATGCAGTGCCAAGGAAATGCCATTTGTATCGCACTGACCTGTAGAGCGACACAAAAGACTGGCTTGACCAACCATTTTCAGCTTTTTTGGCTCGCGTTCCATGAAACGAAATGAATACCTGAATATCTGACCCCCAGTGTCGGCGAGCATGAACTGAATGATTCATTCTGACACCAAAGTATGGCATTTCCCTCGTTCACACTATCTCACTGGGCTTAATAATTGGAGGTAGCAAAGAGTCAGCTACTTTTCACTATTTTGGAAAAAAGATAAAAAAAGCATTTATCACCGTTATAAACATCAAATACATTTTATTATCATACACAAGACATTTTTTCACATTGCCCATTAATCTCACAACCCCCAATGCCCAAGCTGAAAACCACTGTGTGAGGCAACTGCAGGGCAAACAGTTTTTTGTACCAGACAGAGGACATAGAGGTTGAACTAATGACTTGCTGCCAGCGAGGTGCCAACCCAGAGATCTGGTGGCGTGGCCTGTGCCAACCCAACAGCCCCAGAGGGCAGGAGGAACCATACAACCTCTGCCAAGAAGAGGCCAACATGTGCCAGCCTAACATAGGGCAAGTGCAGTACAGGGCAGAGAGAGGCAAGCTGTATCTCCACATGGTATAAACAGCTTAACCTCTGCCAGGGAGGTGCCAATCTGTGCCAAGCTAATACTGGGCAAGGGCAGAGCGAAACAGCGTACAAACAGATATGCCGGGGGGTGCCAACCTGTCTACATTTGACATAGGGTAGCATTGCCACAGAGCAGAGAGAGGCAAGGTACAAACAGCTCAACAGCTTCCAGGGAGATGCCAACCACCTGTGTTTGCCTACAGGTACAAGCTGGCACTAGCAGCGGCAATATAGGGGGCACACTAAGGCTGCGCGATTATAGCTAAAATGATAATCCTGGTTATTTTGGGAGATAATGTGTCACATTTTTTGTCATACACACAAAAATTAAATTAAATGTTTTAATATTTTCTTAATATGGAAACATTCTCTGATTATTAATTGAGATGTACATTTTGTGGATTTGTGGAGTCCTGGGAGATTTACCAGCCATTTGAGTATTATAGTGCTAAGATGTTCATGAAGACAGTGTGTGCTAATTTAGATTGTCATTTAATCTGGACCAAAACATTTGTATGGTGATCCAGATTTGCATGTGCATACATGTGTGTGTCCCTGTGCGTCCCTTGTAGCGCTATAATTCAAGGCCAACCTGGCACAGGGTAGAGGAGAGGCAGAAGGAAAAGGGATTTTTCAAACAAGACACAAGGAAATAGAGATACCAATGAACCTGGACGAGAGATAGCAACCCCGTGTGGAGAGATGACAAGCAAGTTGACTTGTAACTACTACCTGGCATGAATAGGGGCACCTTAGGGCAAATGTTTTGGCCTATCTGTACAAGATGGAGAGAGCTGAAATTGGGGCAGAGAGAGAGAGAGAGAGAGTGAGGAAATCCTGGATCAGTGCCAGCCTGCTGCTAAACGTTACCAACCGCAGAGAGACCAGGTAGTAGGGAAAGGTTAGCTCTAGTGGGTGTCAGCCTATCATTAGCAGAGGCCACACAGTGTTTCCTTATACCAGCCTAGCATTAGGAGAGGTTACCAAACATTTCTCTATACCAGCCCAGCATTAGCAGAGGATAACCTGTCTTTCCCTTTACAAGCCTGGCATTAGAAGTGGGTATTCTGCGTTTCCTCTACCATTTATAGTAGGTGGGATAACCCACAATCGCCCTTAGGAAGAACTAAATCTAACTTAAGACTTTTGAAATGTGCAAATACAAGAATACAATTAATTTGATTTAATTCTTATTTTAATTACATTCATTCTTTTATTGTGAAACACTTTTGTTCCTTGAGCTACCAGGTCCTAATTTACCAATAATCAGAGGAGCTGACTCGATTTTTCTGTTGAGAGTTTTAGGGGCACATGGTCTAAATGCTGTTTCCTCTTTCCACCCCACCAACAAACATTTACATTTACACATTAGTGGGCCACATAACGTACATAGAGATACAAGCATTGGCTGGATATTGATTTAACCTAGAACATCATACACTGGACAAATGCAATGAAGAACAGGACAGAAGGGAGGACAAGAGGACAGGAAAGGACAATAGAATGCTTAAAGTGGAAATCTAAAATATTTCTGTTTTGATTTTGGTGACATTGTTGGTGTAAAGGTTGTTTTAAGGTCATAAGACAAGTGTTGACAAGTGTCTTAGGAAAAGTGTTGGATTTTACATGTTCAAGTAAAGTGACGGGAGATGTCTGTGGTACGAGCTGTCATCTCCATGGTAACCAGCTAGACGCTTCTGGCTGGTTTGTTTGTTAGTTTAGAAAAGATGGCAGCGCTAGGGTACAACGATGTAATTGACTTAACAGAGGAGGAGGAAAAAGTTTCTGTTTTTTTTCTTTGTTCAGCCTTACTTTGTTCATTAAGAATGAAGTAAGAATTAATGACTTACAAGACTTTTCTTTCCCTCTCCCTTTCTTCTCTTCCTCACTTTCATCTGTGTCTTTTTACTTACCTGTCGCTCACTCCCTCACTCATGCTGTCCCTCTTAAAGCTTTTCTTCTCTGTCCTCTGCCAGTCATCATGGCAACAAGAAGTGTGATGACACCGCGCTATGAGGCGCAGAAAAAGGCCACCTTCATTACCCCCCCAAACACACACACATACACACACACACACACACACACTCAGAAAGGGTGCGACCATGTTAATGAGGCACATATGGACATCTAATCACCACGGGTCATTCACCCTATCCACCCTATTACTAAGACTGATTCACCTGACATGCTGCAAGCCTTGTCATGTTTGTATGTGACAGAATGAGAGAGACAGAGAGCAAGACTGTGTGTGTGTGTGTGTGTGTATGTATGTATGTATGTATGTATGTATGTGTGTGTTTAGAAGGGTATTAAGAAAAGAATTGGATACACAATAAATAAAAATGTGTGTGTGTGTACCCATCATTGGACTAAACATAATGAATCTCAACCAGTGCTAATCTCTCCCATGCACCACTGGCCAGCTCTCATTATGAGTATTATTAATATGGCTTTCAAATAGGAATAAAATATGGAAACAGCAAAGTGAGAGAGGGAGAGAATGTTGATTGTATTCTAAAACTTTGTTTGTACATTGTTTGCTCAACTTTCTTACCAAAGAAGCACTTTGAATAGAAAGCAAATTGAGAGGGAGAGAAAGAGAGTGGGAACAAAAATAATCAGAATGAGAAAACAAGAAAAAAAAAAAGAGGAGAATATCCATTGGAATGAGCTTTTAGATGCCTTGAGTGTCAGCCATCTTGAATGAGGCCAGGATTGATGCCCAAAATGGACTACACACACACACACACACACACAGAAGTAAAGAAATAGTAAAGAAATAGAGAGGTAATATGAAGAATGTGATGCACATCAACCTTGCAAATGTGCATGTGTGCCTTTGTGTGTGGATTTAGCATGCATCTGTGTATGTGTGTATGTTTTTGTATGAGTTAGAATGTATGTGTGTGTGTGTGTGTGTGTGTGTCTGTGAGTGAAAGAGAGAGAGAGAGAGAAACAGAGAGAGAGAGGGACAGAGTGTGTGTGTGCGTCTGTGTGTGTGTGTGTGTGTGTGTGTGTGTGTGTGTGTGTGCGCGTGTGCGTGCGCGTGCGCGCGTGTGTGCGTGAGTGTGTGTGAGGGTTGGTGTATGGGGATGTGTCGTGGCCTGCCAAGCTCTGTGCCTTCATCGCTGTCCATTTTCCCATCTGTCTGTCTGTCAGTCTGCCCATCTGTCTCTCTAGTATTTTGAGTGCTGGACCCAACTGACCAATTTAGTTTCTTGTCCTGAGATCCAGTTTAACTAAAAGCATGCCAGTATGCAGCAATCATGTGGGGCCAGAGAGACCAATAGACCTGAGACCAATTTTTGGCCCAAGACCAATGCTGGTTTTGAAGAAAACTGTGCCTGAACTACCTGTATTCATACAAGATAGTTCTTGTATGCTTCTCTTTTTGATATGTCTGTACTTGCAGTCATCCAGTACGAGTATAGGTACTCTGATGCCAAACTTTGCTTGTATCAGGATTGCTCAAATTTAGATTAAAGCAAAGGGGTGAAGCTTTCACATGATATCAAATATATGTCTTTTGGTGGACGCTTTCACCCAAAGCATCTTTTAAGATGGGTAGTCCTAGTGGGAATGGAACGCCTAACCCTGGCAGCGGTAGTACCATGCTCTACCCATTGGGCCATAGCACCATATGCTACTGTAGATAACAGGGAAATAATGTCTAAAATGAGACATCAAAAATTGTCAGTGGTGATGGAATGGTACTGACATACTTAGCTGGCATCTCAGGTTTGACTATATTTGAAATGCCATGTGTTGAAATGCCAAATTGAGTGTCTACTTCCACAAAAAAAGGAATGTGTGCCTCAAATTGAGGCCAAAAAAGTCATTTTTGGAAATGGTCTCATTGGTCAACTTACCTTTTACATGTTATGATAGGAGTACCACCAAAACTCTCTTGTCTCTTGTGTCTCTGATAGATACAGTATCTATATCTTGTGCACATGCTAACATGTTAGCATACAGTACCTTAAGTTCCTGAAGGCAACTAACATTATCTAACATCTAACAGACAGACATTTTAGTAATCCAGAGTTGGTGTTTTTTTTCCCTGCCAATCCTCTTGTCACATAAAGGTGAAGTTGACCACCGGGCAAATTTCCCAAAAAGTCGGTATAGTCCCTTAAGCAGCATTATTTTGCAGCCGAAGTTAAATGGGGTGTATCAAACTTACCGTTACAGCCATTGCATACATCAGACTCACACTCGCAGAGTCTGGAGTACATGGTCTAGGCCTAATGGGGCAGATCAGTATGTAGAAAGACTTGTACGACAAGTTTCTTAGTAGTTTTTCTGATGCATCAGCAATCAGCAGTGCTGTCTGAGGTACAGGAAAGTGCAACATCCTTTTTCAGCAATCAAAAAGAAATCACAAATTTCACATAAACATTTCAAATGGCTTCAGAGGTATGCTGTAGTGCTATGTCAACAGCTTTATCGGCTTCATATCACGATTGGACACACTACTTTTCCTGTCCCTGTTGTTTTAGTCCCTTCAAAGGTTTTGTGTTTTTGTGTGTGAGAGTGGTTGGGTGCATGCATGTTTGAGAGAGGAAGAAAAATAGAGAGAGAAAGAAAGAGAAAGGAAATGTGTGTGTCTGTGTGTGTGTAAGAGAGAAGGAGAAAGAGGGAGCGAGAGAGAAATTATACAGTGTGTGTGCATGTGTGTGCACGTGTGTGCGCGTGTGTGCGCACATGTGTGTGTGGTTGGGGCTAGCAGAGGATTTGCCCTGAATGTTCCTAATAGGACGCTGAGGGTGCAAAGAGGAGCACTTCTTATCTCTCCCCGGCTGTCTCAGCTGCAACACATTTGAGAGTTTCTACAACTGGGGCTCATTTTCATTTTCATGTTCATGTACACACACACACACACACACACAGATGCAGGAATGCACACAATAACACACACTCGCCCAAAGTGCACCCATTAGCACAATGCAGGTGCACTCTGTTTCCCAACATGCATTACATTTTTTTACTTTGATGCGCAAGGCTTGTTAATAATCCAGCTCCTCAACTAAACATGACACACACACACACACACACATACACATACACACACTCACTTATGTTGTTACACTTGTGATGGCATTCTATTCAACAGTAGCTCTTTTCCCAATGAGGCCTATGAATAGCCACTTCTTTGGGTTTTCTATTATTTAAGGGAGATCACAGACACCATACTGGAAACACACACATCCAAACAAACAGAAACTCACAAAAACACAAACATACCCTTGCCTCTACTCCACGGAGTCAGTCTTTGCATGTGTCTGGGCATGCCCTGAGGCTAAAAATGGCTAACACCTCCTGGAAGAGCAGCACAAATCACAGCAGTTTGTCTCTTTCTTCCTCTCTCCCTCTCTCACTGGAATTATTTGATCTTCCTCTCCATGTCATCTATTAAAGGTGCTATGTATGGCACTTTTAAATGTCAATATATCATTGTCAAATAAATTGTGGTACCTTGGTATAATTACGGTTAACAAGATAATTGGTATCTCAAGCCAGTGGTATTGTTAGTGCTAGTGTTTTTCAAAGTTAACACTTTCCATAGATATTGTTTCCCCCCCATTTTTCCATAAGCCTTTCACTAGATAGATAGATAGAGAGAGAGAGAGAGAGAGATAGCTAGATGACAGATAGATAGATAGATAGATAGATAGATAGATAGATAGATAGATAGATAGATAGATAGATAGATAGATAGATAGATACAGTGAGAGGTAGTAGTGAGACACAGTTCCTCCCCACCATGGCCAGCATGTATAATTGACAAAGTTATCTTTGTAAGCCTACTCACTCTCCATACACTAACCCTGATTCCACCCCCAGTCCCAAGAGCTTCACTCTTTCTAAAGAAGCACCCAAGCATTAAAACAAAATTAAAACAATTAGCACACACTCAGGAGGCATTCTCTTTCTGCCTTATTCCATCCTTCTCTGTATTCTCCATCTCTCCCACCCCCATCTCAATTTGATGATGGGAGACTCTCAGCCAAATAACGTTCGACAGCCTGTTTCCAATTTGCCGCAGGCAGTCCAAGGAGGAAATTGCTCCTTAAAGCGCTACTAGCAGAATTAAACTAAAATTAAATTTGATAACTTTGGCGACCCCTTGAGTCCCTTAGTGGTAGTGCTTTAAATCACTGTCGCAAATATGACTTGCCATTTGCCAAATTCTCACCATCTGCCATTTGAGTCTCTTCATGCTGTTCATTCAAAGCGAGGCAGTCCTCTTCCTGTTTTGGCTGAAGCACTTCCTTTGTGCCCTAAGTCTAACCTGTACAATTTGCAAGAAATCAGACTCAAGGACACATTGAACAAACACACTGAAAGCAACACAAAGAATAAACCTATTTTCTCGGTGATGGTCTCATTTTTCTACAGCCATTATACTGTGCTCTCAAAATGAATTTGAGAATTATATATCAAGGTAAATATTTTACATGTAGCAGCTTTAAAATCCAAATCTTAACTCAAACTGGCAACATATTTTCCTAAAGCATCTATACAAATAATAATAAAACTAGTAATAATAAAAATAACAATAACAATCTAGACTTTATAACTCCTAAAAATGTTTTCAATTTGGTCAAATGAAATACAAGAGGTCACTACACGTGGCTTACAAGAGTGCGATTGCAAATTTTGATTAGGAAGTTTCTGTATTTAACTGGTAAAATTGTGGTATCATTTAGTAGGCAGATCTTTATGTCTGTCATAAGATCGTGTGAGCATCTGCAGCCATTTGATGACAGATGTGTGTTTGACAGGTAAGAGCCAATGAAGTATGACACATTTGCGGGACACAGATGCATGCACATGTGCACACGCACATACACACACACACACACACACACACACACACACACACACACACACACTCATATGGTGTGAGTGGTGTTGGAAAGTACTTTGAGATGCAGAGGTAGGCAAGATTGAAATCTCTTGCATGCATTTATGTTGTATTCAACCCGCATTAATACTACAGTAACATCCCAACATATGAATTTTCAAAGGTTGTAAAGTACAATAAACTATACTGTTACAAGAAATCTGACCCTTTCAAATGACTGGTTGCCAGACCATTCTATGTGCCGATGAGAACAAAATTTCTTATTGATATTGCAAATAACATAGAAATGTGACAGTAATAAGCTCCACAAGCAGCGAGTAGATTGTGCAGCACAACTCCACACCATCACTTTCAGGTTAGAATACACATCGTGACAGTAGTTTAAATAATCAGAGATTTCTCAGAGACCCATATTTTTAAAATAATTATTCACCCAATCTGATTTTGAGCTCTTACATAGGCCACAAAATCTATCTTATCTACAGACTTTTCATATTCAAACCAACGATTCAACCTATTATATTTCTATGGGACGGGAAACCTTCATTTTCCTCAGACAGCCCCAGGCTCACCTTTCAGTTGAAAAAACACTGTCGGTTATGAAACCTGCATATCTGTGCAATAATCTACCCCATCGTGAGGTGCATTTTATTTCACCTGAACATTTCCAGGACTGTTGTAGCATGCAGTATCATTTCCATATGCACACTGCTCCTTTAAGATTGTGTTTCATCTTGTTATAATAGGGTGATTTCTGACAGATGTATGACTGCATTCAGATCTTTGAAGCATCTGCAGTTATTTGATCACAGGTGTCTAGCACAAACGTAACAGTGTGGGGTAGAGGAGTGATTGTCACTGGCACACTGCAAACATGTACATGTACTGAGACCTTGACATACTCACCACACATGCACAGATAAGGCAAGCATATAGTACAGATGCACATGTGCATGCACACACACACACACACACACACACACACACACACACACACACACACACACAAAGTCATTGATATGCAACCCCATTTAGCAATGTAAATGATCAAGGTCAGATAAGCATGTTGGCAATACCTGGTCCAAATTGGAGTGACATGTTGGCGAGTGACTCCTACCTTCTCTCCCTCTCTGCCTTCCACTCCGGGTACTCCGGGGGACCCCTTCTCTCCCTTCTGCCCAGGCAGGCCAGGGACTCTTGTCTGGCATACACTGCAGGCGTTCTGCCAGTGCAGCGAAGGCAGGAAGCAAAAGTGGTGGCACAGATAAGATTTCATTAAGTTGAGTTGGTGCACTGCATTTGCGCCCTTTATTATTTCACATCCCCTGGGTGGAGGACAAGACCCCAACTGACACAAAATGTTCTTTAAATGTCTGCAGAGCAGAAATAATGTGAACCCTACCAAGAGTGTCTCTCATCTAGGTGAGTGGGTGAACTTTGTCAAACCCAGTGACTGTGACATTTAGCTGAAAATCTTCCAGTCTAGATATAGGCACTGCACCTTACAGTAAAGAAGTAAGAGGTCTAACTTGTGAGGAATCAGAATAATGCAGCATGACGAGCATAAGCTAGAATAAAAGGCTGAAATACAACATTTTAATGAATTTATGCAGCCTTGTCATCCACTCATCTTCCAAGAATCCAAGGAAATCACTTAAATAAATAAAAATAGTGAAAGATCGTTATTAAGTTTATTAATGGAAAGTAAAGAAGGACAATGCCGGTGCCAACAGTATTAAGTCCATTTTGTAGCTATCATAAAGGTGTTGAAAGATTCCATTAGAGTGCCCATTAACTGACTCTGATGAGGGCTGTAAACTACAGTAGAATCTAGTGGAACACTTAATGGACAAAATAAATAGTGGCAGTCGAAGAAAGGGTGACAGAAATTAGCAACATTAGATGACCGCTGGCGTCATTTAAGCTCTCTATCAATAATTAGTAATGTGAAGGCATTGTATGTGCTGTCAGATCTGAAAGTACAGAAAGTCTTCATTGAGCAAAAAGCTTCAATTTAGCTAAGTGCTCTCCTGCTGAAAAGGTAACAACATGGCAAAGTGGGAAATTTGTGGCAATTAAGAGGAAATACAACAAATCTCTAATTCTGGAGGGTTGTCATTCACCATACCATGCAGGCTTATGTGAGATTTGCCATTATGAACGGCCATGGATAAAAGCCACACAAGAGAAACATATGCCATTTAACTGTCCCTCTCTGAAACTGTCATGCTTCAAGTCCTCCATTTAAACAGATTCCCATCAACCAAGAGTGCAACCAATAGAGGACATGATCCTTTATAAGACTCTCCAAAGTCCCAACTCTCCATCACCTTAACTAACTGATTCAAGGCATCTCAAGCACAGGGATATGCACAATGTAAGTATCTGGTCTTTGTACTCTTTTCCTCATATTTTGCTCACTTTTTGGTCTGCAAGGAGGCTGGATGAAAGAGTCATTCCACGCTTAGTTCTGGCTCTGTTGTCCAAGTGCAGGTTTTGCATTTGGAAGGAAAAAGTAATGGGACCTTGAAGCATATTCTCACCAACTAAGATCAGGGCCAATGACACATCATGATCAACAATTTCATCAGTTTTCAAAGAGGCAAAATAAAGGCGCAAGCAGCAATTCTGTGCCGGTAAAGATCAAGTGCTATATTGCATGACCATGCTAAAACAGATTGGGAGTGGAGGTCAAAGCGATAGAGACATCCAGCTATGGAGATTATATTAATCTATTTTTGTAACAGCAAAAGTGAGAGGTGAAATATTCAAAATGCTTTCTTATTTGGACCTCTTTGTTGGGTTTTGCGTGAAATGTGGTGTATATGTTCCAATCAGGGGCTTTGATGTGCATACCAGGTTTGAAAGTGATTGTTCAAACCCACTTTCAGTTAAAAGCCAATATGTTAGAGGCCACTTTGACCTACCAGATTTAGAGATATTAGTTTGTGGCATTCGAGGAGCCATCACAAAACCAAACTTGAATATTTATATCTAGGTATTGATAGATGGCCAATCTGTCATGGAGTTATGGTGCGTTTTGTAATGGGCAACAGAACAATAGCAGTTATGTTGTAGCCAAATTGTCCTGCTGCCCAGGAAAGTCACATCCTCAAACATATTGTTAAGATTATGCCTCTAGCATGTAGCATCCCACAGCAAATAGAGAAGACAAAGAGAAAACTTACTTAACTAAAATAAATAAATAGATAGACGTATATTTAAACCAAACACCAGGAATGATTTTTGTGTGATCAACTCACATGACAGGAAATGAAAAGTGATTTGATGTATATTTTATGACTCCATGCATGATGGTTGCATCAACTTTCACACAGCAAAATCTAATTTGAAACTAACTACATCTGTATATCCAAAGGAGTTTGATGGGGAATCTTTGCACTGCATATTCACATTGCATTTGAGCGATATGCTTTTTATCTTCCCAATCTGTCAGTGTATAGTGAAGGCTGTTATGTAGCCTGAGAATGCATTCACAAATGTACCGTTATTAAAAAATCTTGTTGATATGATATTTGCTTTGTGCACCCCTGACAAATAAGCGATACTGAAAGTCTTTTCTGGAGACAGTTCTCCCAATCATCCTGATGGAGGCACTCAAGGGTTTTTATTTCCTCTATATATAGTAGCAAAGGCATTCATTTATATTACTATCCCTTTCAAATAAACATTGATCATTGTATTAGTAGTAAACCAAGCACCTCTTTGCATGTTATTGTTTGCTAAATGTTCTTATTGGTATAACTATGAGAAAAAATACCTTGAGTAAAGCACCCATGTCTCCAACAATTGGCAAGGCAGTCTGTCAAAAAGAAAAGATGATGGATGAAACGTGGCCACAGACATAATTTAATCTCTAATAAACCCTAAATTTTTAGTAATATGTTGCTTTTCTTGTTAGGCACAACTGCCTACTATAAATTGCTCAACCTGTCAGTTTATTCAGTTGTTAACACATTTGATTTCAGTATTTCATTTCAGTTTTTATCAGCAATGCTAGAAGAAATAATTCAATTATTTTGTTGCTGGCAGATGAAAAGCCCACAACAAGATTTTTGAATTGCAGCCTGTATATTTTTAAACATATAAAATGGGTTGAAAATGGTTTCCTGTCCTTACTGTTCCATTAATGATAATAATAATAACAATAACAATAACAACAACAATAACAATAACTTTAATTTAAGAGCACTTTTCATGGTACCCAAGGCAGACAATAAGACAAACAAAGGACAAAGGGCAAAAAATTCAAAACGCTAAATTTAAAGGCTTTGATGCAACAGCAGCAGTACCTTTATGGTACTCATACTACAGCTATCAGAACTAACTGGTGGGCCTTAGATGCAATTTTGAAAGGTTCTGGTGTGTGTGTGTGTGTGTGTGTGTGTGTGTGTGCGCGTGCATGTGCATGTGTTGCACTTGCACCAGGATTTCTAACATGTGCTAACAGTAGGGTGCTGCCAATTTGCCATAAATTTAAACAGTTTTCCTGAAAGCAATATTGGTTAGTCATCAGAAGGCTCCTAAATATCTCTAACTCACTTGCTGCACTCTGCACAGTGACTTTGATTTTAAGGTGAGCTCAGTGGTTAACAGTATCACTGATCTGAAGTGATATCAAAGTGTTGAACTGCTTACTTACTGGTTCACCAGGGGGTCCAGGAGGGCCTGGAGGGCCTGCTCTCCCAGGGGAGCCCTTTAATTGAGACAAAGCAAGGAGTTAACGATACCCCCAGCTATGACATCAAGGAGACATGCAACACTACAACTCATAGCCTCTGCTTTTACACCCCTCCCTGTTGGTGGTGATATGTCCAGGAGCTGTGACACATAATACTTCTTTATGCTCAGTGGGTAGCTGATATTCTTTTATGCTGTTGGCTGTCTTTTATGTGTGTGTGTGTGTGTGTGTATGTGTGTGTGTGTGTGTGTCTTTAGTGAGGGAGTGAAGCAGAATAGAAGGAAAGACTGATTTTACTCACCTCTCTTCCTTGAGCTCCAGCAGGGCCAGATAAACCCGGGGGTCCACGAGGGCCCTAAAAAATGTCCAGACACTAATGACTTTAAGGATAATACTCAATACAACTTTACGTAGACGCTGGTCAGTATTATGTGTATTGTAAAGCAAGAACACTGGCCACAATATCAGTGGTGCTATGCTGAAGATGAACTTAAACACAATGGGCCTCATTCACAAATCTTTTCTTAAATGTGTCGTATTCATGTGCGTAAGAAAATGCCAATCGTTCGTAAAGTGGATGCACGTGCCTGTTGAAGCCGATGTGCAGAGGTAAACGCCCTGTTCAACACTGTAAAAGGCTGCAGACTTAAGGGTCGTGTGCAAGTGAACCACGGAGGAAAAGAGGGAAAAGAGGAACTTTGTGGAGTCTGTGGAGTTTTCAGAAGCATCAGCAGCGGAGTCACAAGAACTGATCAAATTAAAGCATGGCAAGAAATTATTAACACTGTCAATGCTGTTTCAGCAGAAACACACACCGTTGCTGAGGTAAAAAAAGAAATGGCTCGACACGAAACTAGATTGCAAAAAAGTTTAACATGAAGTAGATGCATATTATCAACCTCAGGAGGAGGGCAGGACACTGAGGTGCTATCCGACATGGATCAGAGGATCAATCAATAATAGGAGAGACCTCACTGTCGGGTGTCCAGTCGGCATTGGAGTTGGACACAGATCAAATCCAGGCTGCATCTTCATCAGATGGTAGGACTATGTAATTGTATTTGTAAGACATCCAGTCCATGTGATCAACCCATTACAAGTTTGATAATCTTGTGTTGTTATGAAGAGGACAGTTCAGCAAATACGCCTTTTCAGCCTATTAGGTCTTTTTTTTCTACAAGGCCACTGAAACATCTTGTTGTTGTTGAGATTTGGCACTACTATAATGGATTTTTCATAAAGAATAAGCCATTCTAAGAGCCTTCCTGCATGATTCCAAGCACACAAACAAATTCCTGCATGTTTCCAAACACACATAGAATTTGATCGTACCAACGAACAAATTCAGATACCAACAAAAAGATGAATCAGAATATCTCCGTAGAAACGTTCGTACGAACGCTTTACAATCAAATCTGATCTTACGTACGGTTCGTGAATGAGGCCCATTGTTTGTGTGTTGTGAATCCAGAGATTTTTTCCACAGACCTCAATTCCTGGCTTCCCTGGGGGTCCCATGGGGCCCTATGAACACATCACACATCTTGTTAACACCATCTGCCCTCTAGCACCCATGATCCAATAAAGGAATTGTTTTGGACGCCTCCTGCTCTATTGATTCTCTGTTTCTAACATGTATTTCAAAAACCAAAGCAAACATACCCACACTCAAATCTGTGAGGTTCAAACCAGCAGGACTGAGCATGATGAAGGCAGAGTGAAACACCGCAGCACTCCACAGCGCTGACCTGCTTTTCTATCTATTAAATGAACTATGATCTGGATATTCAAATAGGATTTCTATGTTGAGTGCCTCAAGACAAGATTTTAAAAGAATTTTAAGTTATTATGGTTGGAACTAAATAATGAATGTGGGAAATATAGGCCGAAAAATACAACAATGTACTCACAGGGTGGCCTAGGACACTCTGTCCAGGTTCACCTTTTTCACCATGGTCTCCTGGCAGTCCTGGGACACCTCTCTCACCCTGAAAACCCCACAAGGAAACAGTCAGAGGGCTTTTGATGATACCAGTGAATTCATTCAAGGAGAACTCGTGGAGGACGACTGCACCGCATGATCATTAAGTATTTAGACTATGCCAGAAATCATTCTTATGTTTCGCCTTTTGTAGCTTCAAGGGTAGGACATACAACTCCACATTCTAGGTCAACGGCATGCACACTTTCTTTCAAATTACTACATATTTTGTATTGAGTTACACAATATATTCAAGTCAAATTCAAATCTTTTTCATGGCAGACCCATTACAGCACCATCTTAAGCACCTCATTATCCAAACCTGCCACCTATCATAGCATACTGGCCTTCATCAGAAAACTTTGGAATCTCTACTTTCATTTACAATTTAGCTGCACAGCTTGGCTAGTGTATTTCTGTAATAATGCATCTACTGTACAGGTATACACAGGTTAAAGATGCTGAAAGCATTCAGGATCTATCTGGAGAAGTTAAGATAGTGGGCACTTTGGATGGTTTGGCCCTGTTCCACCAGCACAGCAGATCCTACCTTGGGCCCACGAGACCCTCTGGGTGGAGACATCCCATCACCCTGCAAAACAGCAGGAAAAAGTCATCAGAATAAGGATTCACAGTCCATCCATCAGCAATTCACTTTGAGACCTGAAGTGCAGCCCAAAACCCTTTTCTCGTGCTGGAATTTAAATTGGAATATTGGATCTCTATGAGCTACACTCACATTGCATCGTGAGCTCATGTTCAATACTCTTTACAACATTTTTAATAGTTTCGATGTAGAGAGACAGACTGATAATACCATACCACACAAAAAGACCTTGATTGGGACTGAGACTACTGTAAGCACTATTTACGGTACACTTCAGATGGGACATTGATTTCTGTGGTCAGCATGTATTAGTGTTACAAGTCCTACATTGCACAATGTAAATTAGCTGTTTAAAAGTTAGATTTGAACTAACACAGCAGTTCTGAAGTTTTAGTGAGAAATGTACCAATTCCCATAAACCAAAAATAGAGTAAAGTTTAGGAAATAAAGACATTTGAGAGGAAAAATCACAATCGTATAACTGTGTTTCTTTGTTTATTGCTATAATATTGTTGCTGCAAATTATGCAAGTGGCTTGAGTAAATATGTCGTTATTCATTTAAAATCGATGAAGTCACATTAGCTACTTGAGCAGGCCGACTCATTAAAGATGCTTGAAGACACTGAGACCGTCTGCATCGGGTTCTCCGTTTATGGTTTTCCTTTGCGGCATGTGTGGATTTCCTTTCAGTCCAAAACGTTGATCTATTTTTCTCCAATGCACCCACATACAGAAGACTGTTTAATGTGTGAGGGAACGTTTGGATCTATGGAAGCACGTTTATTCTATAGATGTCTTTCTTTGTCAGCTTTTTAAATACATATCAACCAGAGTGGCTATTGGCCTGTTGTTCATTTCCACAGTGTCAGAGTACATTAAAGAGCTTTAAATACTTCTGCCTGAATTCAATCTTCCCCTTATGACTCTGTGCAGCTGAACACAATACCCCTAGCTTGATGAGTAGGTCTGCTGTGAAGCTTAATGTTTAGTTTAGCGCTTCCACACACAAACAAACATGATTGTTTAAAGCCATACAGTACTTGCTGGTGATTGAACTGTGTGAGTGCTGTCAACCAAGACTGTGACCTTGGCTGCACAAGCTCTGCCATTTGATGCTGTAATGAACACTTCTATATGCAAAGCCATGTCTAAAAAAAGAGTGCCTCAACAGCTATAAGCTCCAAAATGGGAGTGAGTAGGTGATTACCCAGGCTGGTGTTATCCAATGGTAGATTACTTTATGGCATTGCATCTCCATAATGTCATGGCAGCTAAGCAGCTGGAGGAGGTAGTCTCTTTCAACTTGTCTGCTGCTGCCCCAGCTGTTTGCAGATGATCTACGCTCTATGAATTTGTATTGAATTTTTCCTGTGTGTGTGTGTGTGTGTGTGTGTGTGTTCCTACCCTACAATAGTGGTCTTGACTCCTGGTCTAATATTCATGTTCAAAGCCAAAAAGATCAGATGATTGTGTAAAGATGATTGTCTAAACTCTCAATCTGGTACCTACCAGATATCCAGGTCCAGGCTCTCCAGGCTCACCCTTAGGTCCAGGTAATCCCTGGGGCCCAATCACTCCTCCAGAGTCTCCCTACAGACAGACACACAGTATTCAGGGGCTCCTAAACCGACAAAATGCCAGACTGGTTTTGCCAAAGTGAAGTGTGCTGGGTTACAGACAGGAGGATAAGGTGTGGAACTGTCAACATGCTAAAGCAGGGGCAAATGCCACTTACCCAGAGTTATTTCACACATCAAGAGGTGTAAACATTAAAAAAACATGGGACAGTTTTTGCAGCTACGTGGACGCTTACAAATCCATCCATCCATCCACCATTTCCGATACCAGTCTGTAGGTTGGGAATTGCTGCCCACTAGGCAGGAGCAGCATTGCCTGCTTTCTGTCACTACCTCTGTAATCACTGCTCATAAACATCACTAAAAGCTTTTGAAAAAAAACTCAAGATACATTGACTAATTCCACTTTCAAATACATAATTTGTGCAAAACCACCAATTCAGTGCTGTTGTTCTAATGTTATTATTTTTTATTTCTACATTTACATCGGGATAGCAGACATGACAAAGAGGGATTAGAAATGTGAATGGATGTAGGAGGCTGAAGCACTTCCACATTTGCTTCTCCATTCTGGAGTGGAGCAGAGTGACTCCAGTGGGTGGGGTGCTTTGAGTAAGGCTCCCTTTATTTTGACAAGTGCCAAAACCCCATCAAACAACCATGTCAACTGAGCACCTTCCTCTTTCAGCACAGTATTTGGAACAAGTTCTACTGCAAATAAAAATATGTGTACAAATAACAAGAGTAGTCAGAAACATCAAAGATGGGAACACAAAGTTACAACTTGATTGAAGATGGCACTCAGGGTTAATAATCTGGAAGGTGTCTTCACAAGCTGTCTTGCATGTTCAGCCTGTGATAAAACATCATACCTGTACATTTTCCTCTGAGGTGAGAACTTGATTTGAAGTTTCCCTACCTTTTCTCCTTTCAGGCCATCTCTCCCAGGCACCCCTGGCTCCCCTAGTAAGCCCTGTAAATAGTGGCGAAAAGAGACACATCTATCACCAGGCCTTCATCTCCTCACACACATTTATCTCCTCCTCCTCACTGCTTCAGCGGGCTGCCGTGTTCCAACACAATTTCCCTTAGCCAGGATTTATGAAATGCTTCTTTTCCGTTCCTGCGTTTGAATAAAGACAGATGCTCATTACCGGAGCAGGTGTGGAGAACAGATTGGGCCTCTGCCTCCGTTCCTGCCATAAAGCGTTCAGATTTGCCTCTTTGCACTAATTAATTTTTAAGTTTGATTACTGATCGTTTGTGTAAAAATCCTGGACTTCCTCTCTGTCTCTTCCTATTGCGGTTTATCTGTTTATCTCTCTCTTTCCCTCTGGCA
The DNA here is from genome assembly GCA_900323365.1 of Monocentris japonica. Taxonomy (NCBI): domain Eukaryota; kingdom Metazoa; phylum Chordata; class Actinopteri; order Trachichthyiformes; family Monocentridae; genus Monocentris; species Monocentris japonica. The sequence goes on along the minus strand of OOFE01050939.1, from coordinate 1,174 downwards.
GGCTGAGTTGGGGAATAGAGAAAATAGCAAGGTGACAGATAAGGCAATGAGTGGAGGGGAGGCTTGACATGCAGCTGAAGGATAGAGCAGTTTCTACACTTACTGGCTCGCCTGGGAGTCCTGGGAGTCCAATGGGGCCAGGTGGGCCTTGCTTCCCCTGGAATAAAACGGGAAAACAGATACTTTTGTTTATTTGCTCCCATTGTTTAGTGATCACAGTGTAAAAGCTTTCAATGTCAGCCCAGTCAACTACACCGTAGGCACTGACTTCTGAGGAAAGACTTTTTATTTTTAAATAGCAGCCTCAGCTCAATCCTGCCCCTGCTGCAGTGACCTTTTCAATACACCATGCTTAGTTTCAAGGCATTTATTGTGTAACAATCTCATCACTCTCAGCAGTTGTAGGTTTGCATGCACAAGGTATTTCAGATAAAAGCGTATATCCTGGTTACATGCATGTTTGTATGCATTATTTTTTCCCACTCACTATTGTCCGTCTGTACATGAATAAAGTGAACCATGGAAACTGAGCGTATGCTGACCACTACTGAGAAAATGAGCAACATGCCTCAGTATCCTGGCTAACACCATTTTATCCATGATATCTTTATCCACATAAATGTGAATGTGGCATGATATGTACATGAGCCAACAGGGAGATTTGAGCATCCTGAATGATAACATGATACTAATGAAATGCATTTACAATATCCCGGTATACTCGATCTGATCCCTGCAAGAGTGAAATTTGTCATTAGCTGTTTATATCCACATTCATATCCCACTCACAAATATCCAGAAATAAAAATAATACTTTGAATGTTACCATGGAATCAAAACGTGCACCAAAACTAGCTGAAGAAACCAACAGTGAATTTAAAAAGATGTTTACATGTCTCAGTATACAATCTCATATTGGGATATTCCAGCTATTATGTTTGGGTTGTTAAAAAGCTGTTTATTATCCAACATATTGTGAATGAGATTTCCAACTCTTGGACTCAATGGAATATTTAAGTCCCCCAATTAAAATGAATGTGCAAATCAACAAACTCAATGTTGCTGTCAGAGGCAGACAATTCTTCAGTTGTATGATACTGATAATCTAAGTAGCATAGCAGGCATGAGATGGATAAGAACTCACCTCTGGTCCTTGATCTCCCTTTAGGCCTAT
>OOFE01050938.1:4061-20797 GCA_900323365.1 Monocentris japonica | reverse complement strand
TATCAGTTTGTTAATTTGTTTTTTGCCGTTAATTTGGAGCTATACCATCACAGGAAGGTGGTGCCTCTATCCAGACCGGCAGTGGTTTAGGGCTTCAGGACCCCCCTCTTAGCTGCTGCCCCAGTCCCAGGTCCCCACGGCCCTATAACATGCTGGCACTCTGGCCACCAGGCACTATAGGTCTGTATAGCATTGTTATTTACTACTGAATCCTCAAACTATGTACAGAAGATGAGAACATGATCGCATGGAACCTTGTTACTGTAATTAATAACCTATACAGTATATGATATTTAATTTTTTGATAACTTGCATCAATGAAACCTACTTACCAACAACAAACAGAATCGCGAGAAACCATTTTTTATTTTTCTTTGAGCATATGGTATCTAATGATCTCATTTTTTTTTTTTTTTGTAGACTAGAAAGGTTGTTTATTCATTGTTCCCGTTTTGGTTTTTACAGTCGCTGGGGTTTTGTGTCTTTTACTGTAGGGAAAGAATATGATGTATCATGTTTAAGATAGACAAGAATCATGCTTACGCTAAATAGAGTAATGACGATGACGCTGATGATTTCAGTGATAGTAATCTGGTGTGAATGAATTGTGTCTGGTTTACACGGAGCGATAAGCAGTGATGAATCCTGGGTCATGAAGTTTTGTGAGTGTATATTGAAGGGCTTGGTATGGGTCAGGCTCTAGAGACCCATGGCAGTCCTTCGCGGTCTGACATCTGGGAGGGTGTCCAATCCTTCCAACATGGTACTCAAGGTCCGTCGCCATGTAAAAATAAATAAATCGATAAAATAACAACCACCGTATTATCAATGAGGGGGTGATCAGATTGGTATCACTGACATATTCCCTTCTCTCTTGTCTATAGAGACAAATAAATTGTCTCTAGAGCCTGAATCCCACCTCTGAGATAATAAAAGGATTCTCTGTATTGCCTTGTTAATATGAATTGTGGACACATAATTTTATAAATGACAAAGACGTGGAAATAAAGATTATTTATCTTGTTATTTATTCAGAGGTTGTGTTCTTTTTGTTTTTTGGGTTGTTTGTTTCTTGTCTTTTCAAAGATGAGCTGGTTACTCTTAATTAATGGTTCATGACACTGACAGTAGAATTTACCCATAATTCTTCTCTTTACAGCAAGGGAACAAGGGTTCATTTCACACAATTATATTCTCTAACCTTGAATGGTATGACTAATTGGTCAGTAAATCTGGTAGGTGGTTTCCACTCACAGACGGAGTGAAACAGACCAACAACACCCACAAACTGACTGATGGCTCAGTTTAAAAAGGTCCAATCAGAACCAAATGGAACATCCTTGCAGCGGCTCTAAGGTTGTCTACATCCAAGTAGCTAAGCAGACTCATGTATCTGGTTAGGACTATTTAGGCACATCTTACGTACATTTAGTCGACGCTTGTATCTGTAAATGCCACAGTAGAGGAAGGAGTGAGTACAGGTTGTTTATGCAGCAAAATGTGTGTGGAACAGTTTCCACCAGCAGAGGGCGATGCTACACCATCTTGCCTTTACCTGTGAAGCTGTAAGCGTGACTAGTTGTGACAGGTTACCTGTCCATCTGAAGTCGTGGAAGTGCCAACCGGATGGCAGGATCCAGGGTCTGATTAATTTCTGATTGATTTCTTCTTCTATAAACGTCTGTATTGATTGTTTTGAAAGTATGTGAGTGTTTGTGATTGTGGAGCAGGGTGTTGCTGGAAAAAGAGCATGCATGCTCAGCCAACCAACCCTGGGTAAATTAAGGTAAAATAAAATGACATGCCATGTAATTAGATCCCATAAAACTCCATATAGTCATAATTTGTATGATTGAGTTGAGTGGAGATTCATATCGAGGGATGCATCTGCCCAATGTTATAATCGTCCCCCGTTATGATACTATAATAGCTAGTCTAAAGAGCCTCTGCTACTGCTGTCTTGTGCACACATGCCTGCCCAAATAGCTCTCCTAAAGTGGGAGAAATGGAGCTTCTCAATCACACTTCAACTGGACAGACACAAAACAAATGAGCCATAGGTTTTGTCTATGAAACAGAAGGCTACCACTAACAGATCGGCTACATAATGTGGATTTTTAAATTTCATGTATCACACCCAGTTTGTGCACAGCCATAAGTGCTTCGCCATGCTTCATTAGAGCTCACATACAAGAATGACACACCCTCCTCAGGGGCATTTCCAGGTCCAAATCCCAGGGCTCTGGAGAGAGAGGAAATGGATCTCATTAGGATCAGCATGAGGGAGCTGGTTATTTCTAATCAGAGCTCCAGAGGGCTACAGGATTGGGAGCGTCAGCAGGGTCACTGTCCCACTGAAACGCCCATAAATACACAGGCCATAGATAGCAACTCAGAACGCTTGATGAATGAAGCTAAAAGTCACTCACCCTCTCACAAATCTAGGTGTTTGAATAAAACAGGTTCCATTTCCTACATTTTAATGAAAACTCATCCTTTGTCATGTGATCATGCGTCAGCATAGAAACAGCCTGTGGCAACAAGTGTTTTTCTTTATAAAACACAATGATGAGACGCAATGATAACATTTGTGCAGGTGAGATAACAAACCCGAAGAGGCTAATAAAGACACTTGACCTTGAATGACGAAAACAAATCAAGATGACAGGGCTACATCTGAATTGGATACAATGACAAAACCATGAGGACAATGCGTAAATTTGAGTGTTTTATTATGAAATATATCACACATAAATGTGGAGGGTAGTATAGTTTGATGTCCCAAGAACCATTTGTGATGTCTCCGAGGCTCAGAGAGATGGATAAGGATGATTTGTTCCTCCCCTCCCTACAGACACTGAGCTTAAAGCAGAAGCTGTAGTTTCTTTTGTTTATTTTGTTTATTTCCCTTGGTCTTCATTTTAGGATTGCACTGCTTCCTCTCTCTTCTCTCTGTTTCTCTCTCGGACACGTGCACTTTCTTACTTCATTTGTCTATGCTTATACTGAAATGGTTTGGGATCATTGTTGACATTAGTCTGTAATTAAAGGTGCTCCTGTTAGCCAGTTGGCTAGGTTTCCTTTGTAAAAGTTCAATTAAAAAAAAAACACTTTAGGTTTCTTGAGAGAATCCCTTTCAACTTACTGCTAAAAGCCTCCCAACTGTCTTTCACAGAATTTATTTTGAATGGTCTGATCTCTGGTAAGGATCTGGCCACAGCCCATGTTTGCATTGAGACAGGCTGACTTGAAAAGTCTGACCATACACATACAAGGCTGTCTTAAGGCTGATTTCCATGAGGACTCATATGAGAACAGAGGCTGCACACTGTGCAGGGGTTCTGTGAGGACAAGGGTGTCAGCACTCAAGGACACACACATCTAGAAAACTGCTGTGAGACAGAAAAGGACAGAAAATCCATGAAATTGTGTGTTGTGTTTGTTTGGGTGTGTGTGTTTGAGTGAGTAAGCAAGCGTGTTTGTGTGCGTGTGCAGGGGGCGCGTGAATGCACTATGAGGGAGGACATTTTTGCCCCTTATCCCAGGGTGTCAGTCGTCATGTGTTGTGCTGTGAGGCTGGAGCTGTTGCCAAGAAACTAGATGAACTTGCTATGAACTTCCCTGGTGGCTACGTCTCGCAATGGGGAAGGTTGCACCCTCGCACCCTTCAAACTCAGTTGCTGTTTCCCCATTACTGTTCACACTCAAGGCCATATGAGGTAAAGCACTGCTTGGGAGAGGCAGAGACGCACCTGCTGCAATTCGGGGTATTTTACAGGTCCTCATATTGGAGGAGGGAGGTCTGACATTGACAAGTCATCTCAATCAGAGAGTGAGTCACGTTGACACACAGCCGCTATTCGACCAGAACCAGATCATCACAGCCAGAAGGGCTTGTTCATGCAGAGTAGATATGAATGAGGCAGGAGGACTTCATGACCACTGTGTGTCGGTTTGTTGGTGTGCATTCCACTGACACTTCATCCATTCTCAGATCTCTTTACTTTGAATGGAACAGTTGAGAATAGGTTGTACATCTTCAAAATACCCTCATGAAGTCTATGTTCATGTTTGGATGACTTTTGTACATGTCAAATGTTGGCCTGAGACACAAAATCAGTTAGGCCTAATCACAGCATGTAAGCTATACTATCTAACAATTGACATTTACCCCTCTAGACGGTGGAAACAGTAGGCTCAGTCCCAGAGCTGATACCTGGAGCATGAGACTCCAATCTGTGTCGCCATACCAATGTACAGCCTGATGTTGACAGTGAATGGGGAATAGAACTGTGGACTCATAACAATGTTTGTCTGAACCTTTACTTCCAAATCAAGCATCCCAGCCATCCTCCTGGGTGCCGTCACAACCAACTTTTCCATCTCACTGATTAGGAATGTTTTTGGCTATAGGAGGCAGCAGTGAATGTTCCTTCATACAGTTCAAACATGGAAATTGCATATATATCAAAGCTCAAATTCAGCAGTAGTCGTGCGTAGGACATTCTCCTGACCCATGACCATGAAATGAAAACCTTTGGTTTATAGATTAGCAATAAAAAACACATCACGTGAAGAATGTGCATTGTGTGTCACACTATCCCAAGTAAGAATCCTTTAGCCAGACTGGGACTTTATATGTTAGAACATTAAGATTAAGATTGGTAGTTGTAGTTGGGGCACAGGTGGAGGACATTTCTTATAAGTGTGCCTATGGGGAGGGTGTGTTCCAAGGTCAGTGAGCAAAGAGATATGATATAAACTTAGATTTAAATGTACACTGCATGAAATGTGATGGCAGTTTTGTTTCTGTCTGAAAGCAATCTCCATTGCAGGATACATAACTGAATAAAGGTTAAAAATGGCTTCTTTTATTGATTTTGATTACATGTGAGCTACTGATGATGAAATTGGGTGTTACAAGGTTTTGTTACAGTGGAATGTGTAGAAAACCTTCTGCATTAAAAAAGACCCTTCTGGCAATGTTCACGCACTGGGTAATTTATGAGAAATTCTTTTTTGTTTGTCAATACGGAAATGAATGGGAATTTCCTCAGGAAGAAATATGACCAGTAGGGGCGCTGGCTGTTACTCTCCCTCGATAAAGACGCTGTCCATTAAATCCTAACTCCTTTATGGAGGTGAATATAGCAAAATCCATATGTGGTATGAGTGTAAATTGCATTAAAATCCAATTTCCTGGACGTACATAGATCCTGCAGGATGAACAGAATCTCTTATGCTAGGTAAATCAATTATCGCGATACCGGCTGTAGTATTACAGTAGCGTAATAAAAAATGGCATGACTGGCGATACTACAGTAACCCGACGGATCTTAGGACCCATGCATTCAATTCTTGCCGAATAATAAAAGTTGGTTATCCGTGTACTGTCGACATGCGACACGCAAGTCAGGCTTTTTGAAAGTGGTTTTGTAAGCTGCCCTTTTGTGCAGAATTGGTGCTGCAATGTGACAACAACAACCTACAGTAGGCTGCATACGTTCAGCCACTGGGTGTCTTCACTGTGACTTCAGTGGAGAAACAAGGGGTGTGTAGGCTAGTCTGCTGCTCGTAGTACGTGTTTTCCGGAAGAGAGGGTGTGAAACATGGGACACATTTCAGGTCAGCAGCTGATCTGACAATAGAGGAGAAGCCTGGGAGTGATGCTAGTCAGTTCATAGTAATTGATTGTCGGCTTTGAATATAGAGAATCAAAGAGGCGCTGTGCGCATTTTTGGGTATTTCCAGACGGGACATCCCTTCGACTGGAACGCAGGGGGGCTCAGACACAGGCGAGCACTCATTTGGTAAGTAAAACTTTTAAAACCACGCAGTTGCAAGCCCGTTTTCTGTGTTTAGGCATGGCTTGCAAGGCCAACCGGTTCTGTGCTGATATAAGGGAATAGAGCTGAACATTGCCTTGTGCAATGCAGATGGATTTCATTGCGCGTGTTTCTTCTCTATGTATTTTGCTCATTTTCATTGCTCACTTGCTGCTGGCACATGAGAATTTACGTCATCCTCTGTAACATTAGATTGTAGCCATGTTACATACAACACACACATACACACACACACACACACACACACGCCTCACAGGCAGATTGCTGTCTCAAGGAGCCACACTGACAGGCAAGCATGCATGCACACTAACAATGTGTCATTGACCTGCCTCATGCACCTGGCGTACAGTGGTCTTGTCTTACAGTATGCACATACTACATAAGCTGGTATTGAATTGGTGCATGGTCTAACCATTTGCTGCTACACTTTGAAACAGAGAGACATTGATATTCAGCTTTTCAAAGTAAAGGGAGTACATGAATGAGATGCTTTCCAACATTTTTTGTTAAACACGCCCAATGAATTTGTGGAGGATATACTGTGTGGTCTGTATATTGTTTAATATATTGCTCACAAATTGGTTGCTTTTTTTTGCTTCTGATATAAAAATCCACCTGAGGCAAAGTACAGATATGATGCCCAGTTCTGACAGATTTGCACATGAAGTTAAACCTATGGTATTGAATCACATCAACTGACAAACATAACATGTTGCAAGGGATAGGCTGAACATGCAGATAGTACAAATTCATGCCAGTTATTGATGTAGCACTAAGCACCCGCAGGCTGTCAGATATTGACTACAGGTATCTGGCTCCCTTTTCCTATCCTCATCTGAGGCACATCAAAGGCACGAGAGCTGTTGTGTCCATAGCCCTTCATGTAATTGGTCTGATCATGGCTCTTGGATTCCTCTAGTGTAGGACTTGGTTACTTTGCACGTGGCTCACAGAGGATGGGTTGCTAATCTCCTAGCGGTTCCACCCGGCCTCAGCAAAACACCAACACCACCTCATGCTAAGGGGGGTTGCCTTTGTTCCTGAAGGTGTGGATTGAAGGCAAGCCCCTACTCGCTAATAAGCCACTGCACTGCAAATTTACAAAGAGATAGCAACCTGCCACACGAAAAACTACAACATCTTGATCAATACTGAATTTTGCTGAATGATGGAATCCACCCTCAGCTTATACTGTTATATAGCATCAATTTATGGTGCTCATTGGATTCCAGGAGGCTTGTAATTTACTTTTTTGGTGTACCCACCTTACCTCATGTCCCAGAATTACTTTTGCCGACCCCCAGAGAAGGGGCGAGAACAGCTTTGGGTTATGTAAGTGTAGGTTATGTAAGGTAGGTGGAGAGAGTTATAGCAGTAGCGTAGTAAGAGCAAGAGAACAAGAGTAAGGGGGGAAAACCCCTTACTCAAAATGGATCATATCTTGTAGCTGCAATGCATCATGGACAATTGAGGCTTTACTGTCAATGGAGAAATTGGCGTCTCTTCCTCTTCTACAATGGATTTCTCCCTGTATTGTTGAATGTTGGTGCAAAATGGAGAATCTAGAAAGAAGCTCTTGCTCTTTGATATCCAAAGCTTTGTTTGTTTGTTTGGTAAATTAGCAACAGCAGCAGCAGCATCACTTCTGTTTCTCTTGCCCACTTCCTATTGCTGAGTGTGCTGACGGCTGTAACCCCTTAACACTTCTTCACGTCGGCTTGGGTAATCATACCAGTGCTACGGCCCAGCTATTGAAAAAGAGGACGTATCAACAGCTCCCAGCTCCTTCAGCCCCACTGGGAAATCACTGGTTGGTGAGAGAGGTGTGTGTGTGTGTGTTTTAAGTTGGTATTACGATATTATTTAATAAATGTAAACAATATAAAATAGACAGTGCATGCCTAGATATCATTCACCCATATTATGTCAAACACAGCTACGTTCTGAGGACCAGAGAAGAAGCAGGGAGTGTCTCTGCTGCTCTCCTGATTAGTGGTTGATGGTGAACAGTGCTGGGTCCTGCTACCCTTAGGACTTATCACTTAACTAAGTAAGAGGCAACAACTGGGTTTGTCTCTGCAATCCTAAAGGAATAGTTCACCCCAAAATGAAAATTCAGTCAGTATGAAAAAGTTTGTTAAAAAATGAGGACCCACAGTGCAAACATTTGGCCACAAAATACTTGGATTATGCTGCACAAGCTGCTTGGAGAAATTCGATGGATAGTTTGGGAAAAGGCTGAGATGGAACTACAGGGGTCGACTCGCTCTGTGTTTGGTTTTGTTTGGTTCTCTTATGATATTATGATGACCATATGAACTTGTCAATACAGTGCTGTCTCACATCCCAAAGGAAATTAGCAAGAAGCAATATCACTTATACACCCCACACTATCTGCAGATTCTCTGTTCATTTATGTGCACCAGAGCTAGTGGAATGACACTTAGCACAGCAGGATTAACAGATATGTAGCGATGTATAATGTCGTTTGTACTTGTTTGTTCTATCTATTTGTGTGTGTGTGTGTTCCTAATGGAGCCATTAAAGAAAAAACAGTCCCAGGCCTTGACCTAGAGGGGCTTAGGCATTGGTGGGTTGGATAGCTCTGACTGTTTTGTTGTAATTATCTTGCATCCATTGGATGTACGAGTTATAATTACAAACGTTGGTGTGATGTATTTTGGGACTCCCTGCGTTTAAAAAAAGAAGAAGTTCCGTTTCTATGGTCCTTTGTTTGGACGACAACAAACTTAATGAGTCATTTTGAAACAGCATTTGCAGGCGAACAATATAAATAGTCAAACAGAATACTTTCCCTCGGAGATGTAAGACTTCTCATGATGCGTGATTGAAGTGTGTGTATTCCACTCTGTAGTGGTAAGACACTGAGCCCTCTGGAATCCATAGCGAAGAGCACTTTTATTTGATGTCTGAAAGCCTTTCATGTTGCAGTTGTGAGAAAAGAGCTGCAGCTGTACCTAGTGTTTCAATGACACAGCTAGTACTGTATCTGCCACCTCCTCCATGGAATCAGCCTTTGATTCCCAGAAACTCTTAAGGTGTGTTTATGGAGCACCACAAGGCCCCGCTGAGTCATCCCTAGTGTGTGTTTTCACCATTTTGCAAGGTTGATGTACCCACCAAGTCAACCGCCGCTTGCAGATTCCATGCCAAGTTGAAATAATGAACATGAAGCAGGGTAAATCTATATTAGCTTCAGAAATGGGATACAAGGACGTGTCATTATTTGTGCACAGTGCATGTGTAGTGTGCAGAGAACGTGTGAGCTCACTCGCTCTCTCTAGATTACTGCTGCACAGTTCTTGTGATGTTCACCTGTTCAAGTCTGTGTCCGTGCACATATTATGTCAGATTCCTGTTGCCAGGGCATCCTGGTGGATCAGCTGAAGTCCTGACGTCTGAATTAAGACAACTGAATTTGAAATTGTAGTTAAAAAGTTAAATGCAATAAAATTCCTATTCAATTTCAATCCATTCCGTTCAATTTCAAATTGATCCTTACAAATTCAATTTTTGAATTCATATATTAAACACTCTCTTGCCATACATTGAAACATCAGAGTTGTGCATTTGACATCCTACAGTAAGAGGATTCATAAAATGTCAGCTACCCTACACTTGGACATTGTGTCACTGCAACAAATGTACAGTATATTAGGAGAGTTTGTAGAACAGCTGTTTAATAATAAAGATCCTGATGCCGAAGGAATTTCCTTTCTCATCTTTATCACATATTCTGTGGATAAAATATATTGTAGCCCATGTAACATGTATCATCACTGGAAAATGGGCATCTTGTTGTGGTTGCGTTAAACCTCTCATGCTTGTATTCATATTCCAAATGCCGACTTCACTTAAGGAGGGATTAACTGTGCAACTTAAAGTGTGACAGGTAGGCTACCAGGGATCCAGGCGTTGCTTTGCAGACAGTGGAAACATGAACACGTTGAGAGGTCCTCCTTAGTTCACACCATGCCAGGCTCATAGCCACACCTGCGTATCGGCTTTTATTTTTCAAAGCACGACCAGTAAGACCTCTGGGGGTTCTCAGATCTCTCAGTTCACCTCAGCGATGTGCCGTTCTGCCCACCACCCCACTCGCACTTCCCCTCCATTAGTCTGCATATGATAAGACTACTCCAGCATGAATGAGATGCCCACAGGGGAAAAGCAAATATGTTCCTCTGCTCGATTCAGCTATGAGACCAAGTAGTAGTAGTTTAATACAACTATTGTTTGCTAAGTGCATTTATGTCCTAGAAATGTTACTTGAATAATTCAGATTTAGATTGTTGTAATGACCTAAGCATTTTGGCCACGTAACACTCATAACACATAACACTCAGTTGTTTTTGTGCAACTGTTTGCTCGGCGTTTGTCAAACAGGAACTGAAGTGATCTTGAGTCCTTGTTTGACTCTGCTCCTTTTATTGAGCAGATAGTGCTATCAAGTGATAAGAGCATTGGTTGACTATGAATGCATCCACGAGCAGTCATGCACTACTTATAGCAGGCCTATGGTAGTTACTGGCCCCTCCAGTTTCAATGTTGAACATACAGACTAGCAACCACTACAAAATCTCTTCCTGACAAAAAAACATAAACTGTCAGACTCAATCAAATGCATCGTTTTTGTGTTTTGTTCTGCTGTGTGTCTCTAGTGCTATGCTGTTTCCATAGCAGGTGAGCTGACTAAACTAGCTGATGGCTGGCTTGAGTTTGTGGCCGTCCTCTCAGTCTACCTGTCACTTTCCAGGGGGGCCTGAGTGCTGTCCAAACCTCAACCACAATCCCTTAAGCCAATATTCCTTCTGTGGACAGCTGTCACACTGGGCTCCTTTTGGGATTTCATCCCAAGAAAACGATCTCAGGATGTGTTGGCACATACTTTTGACATTTATTCGATGGAAAAGTCTGACAGGGGTAGCGACAAAGTGGGCAGTAAGTAGGAATAGTGAGGGATGTGGCTGCCTCGCGGCCCGTGTTTGGTAACTGACAGGCGATCATGCAAGACACTAAGTTAAATTCGAAACTCGCCGTCTTTTTGATCTGAAGCCAGTGCCCACACAGTCGCAGAGGCCTTTGTAATGTACCACAGAACCCACAGATGTGCTTGCAAGCTGTTAATATATAGTATTCTGGCGCCGCTAACAGATGGTGTTGTTTTGTTTACAGCAGATTCGAGAGCAGACTTGTTTCGTTATGTGCAGAGTTGGACGGTGATGCTGAGAGGGGCTGTATGTTTGTTGCACAGCAGTGAGTGCAATACACTCCAGCTTCTTTATATAAGTAAAGAAATGGATTACTGCTATTCCCACGTGGTTAAAGGTGTCTGCTTTGGAAACTATGTGTGTAAAATTGATGGCGGTGGCAGATTGTCTATTAGTGCTAAGCAATGACTCCACAAAGTTGCCGATGGAGAAATCAGCACTCATTAATGGCTAGCAAGATGAGTTTGAACCACTGTTACACTGTGTTAGATCACTGTTGCTGAGATTGCTCCTCTCCTTGGTTTCTCCATTTTACATCCTTTGCTAATTCTACTTGACTCCCTACAACAAGAGGAGGAAAGGTTCCATGCGTGGTTGCTGGAAACACATGAAAGAGCTGCATTAGTAGCTTTTTGATGAAATCCTGGAGGAGTGTGAAGCAGAACCTGATCCTGGGCCAGCCAGCAACCGTGCACTTGTTTGAGCAAGCAGCCTATTTCAATCGGCAAACCAAGCCATTACAACAGAGAATCAACCGACCTCAGCTCCTCTCTCCTGGCCGCCACTGCATCTAAATTTCTCTTTGTACTCCGCACCAGGGTAGGAGAATAAGAGACTCAGCTGCTAACATTATTGATGGAGGAAGAGGCTGACAGCTGAGGGGGCTGAAATGCTTGTCTTTCCGAGGAAGAATCTGCCCTTCACGCTCCGGGAAGAAAAACTAAACTGGCACCTCGGATGAGGGCTGTGAAAAAGCCGTTGGATGTGTCAGTAGTTTCTGGAAGGGAAAGGTGAAGGTCAGCTAGCTGTATCCTGAATGGAAAAAATGGAAAACTGTGTTTTACTTTGCCTTTTACACTGGAATTTCTATTTGTTCTAATTTTTAAAACACTTCAACACTGTTTAAAAAAGGCTATTGGCAATGTACCTTGCATACCTGGGTCCATTTGTTGTTGTTGTTTGGTGGTGCATTTGTCGTATTCCCGTAGATAACTGGCCAAGCATAGACAATGTCACATCATATCAAGATATTTCCAGCACAGTGGAGCAGAACATTTTTCAGAAATACAACACCCTCTTAAACAAATCAAATTTACAACACTATCTCTAAACAACAGAGTGATGATATATATATAACAGTGAAAGAGTATCTGAGGACTAAGGGTGATTACTTATATGCTCTACTTATATGATATATGCTCTATGTTGCAATTGTGTTTTCATTCTGTAATTATTTATCCTGCGTTATTTATTTTGGTTTTTTACTTAGTTCCAAGTTGTGATTTTATACTCAAATTCTAATTGATATAATGTATTTTTGTTTTGATTTGCACCAAAAGAAAAACAACAAACACAAAATCTCTTCCTGTTTATAAACCTAAACTGTCAGACTCAATCAAAAACCACATTTTGTATTCCTTTTTTATTATTTATTCCTACTCTTTATTACTTTTTGTATTATTATGATGATTTTTTAATGACAAAAAGTCAATAGAAAACTACTTTTCTAACTATATATTTGCTAAAAACTATCGAGACTTGCTTGGGACAGTCAACAGATGTATCATATTTACACCAGTTTTATGGAAACTCTGCTAGGATTATTGTGCTTTTGTGTATCCAGATTCTGCACCATTACTTCACCAAATAATTCATGTAAACGTTCGTCACATTTTTGCAAACGTAGCAAGCCGGTGTCACATCAACAAATGACATAGCTGGTTACTAATGTGTTCAATTTGGCCATTAGTAATGTAAGTGAAAGAAGCCATTAGGGGTAAATTATGATCTCCACAGTCTGGAACAATATTCTTTAAGGGAAAGAGATTAAGATGAGTCATGATACACGAACATCCGTCTGTGATACGGGGAGCTCGCTAATGGCTATCCTTCCTTAGTCCTTTGACACTGACCTTTCCCCAAGCAAAGAACACAACCTGAGGTCTAGTTTGGTTCCTGAGTGGATATCAGGTTTGTTTTCTGTCTGGTTGAACCACCAGGTGCACATTTAGAAACCTGCTCCAACCAGATAAGAGCTCTGAAAACTGTGAGAAATAGATTATCAAACCCGTTCAAACCCGTTTTGGAAGTCAGAAATACCCTTCTGGCAACAGGTCAGCTGTGACAGAAATCACATTATGATGGTATGTGAATACCATTTAAGGCCAAGTTGTAAATGGAGGTCTTGAAGAAGTCCCTACACCTGTCTGATTACTGCTTAACGACAAGGACTGGGTATTTAATACTGTAGAACAACTGGACGTCACACAACTAACAACTGTAATTATGTGACTAATTGTTTTCATTGCATCATTAGCCACAGTCAGAGGGCATCACATTATGACTCATATTACTTTCCAGACAGCTACACTCGACACTGCACCTGCTCAGCTTTGCAGATCCCCATATTCTCTTCACTCAGGACACACACACACACACACACTTAGTTTTAAAACAGCTTTGTGCCTTTAGTTTTTTATTATTGAATTTTGATTTCATTTTTCACATTTTTTTTCAGACTGTTTGCTCGTTTAGTTTTTGTTTTTCCAGAATTTTGTGATTCAGTTTTTAACTCATTCATTTTCCATTGAACATTTGTTTTTTTGCCTTAAGGAAAATACGTCTGAAGGTATTTTGTCATGCACAGGTATACTTTATTAGACAATTACTATAATAAAAGTTAGTCATTCATTTCTACAATGACCTCTCCTTTAGTTTCTCTTTCATTTCAGTGTTTGCTTCACTTTAATTTAGTTTTTCATGCCTGGTTTTAACTAACCCACGCACTGATCCATATCTGAGCCTTATCTACTCAAGTCTCCTGATCCAAGATAAAGAAATGTAACACGTCTGTAAATAAACTCAATTTTGCACTCGCTCATATGTATTTTCATTGCACCGTAATGAATAGTAAAGGTTTCACTTGTCTCCTGGCTATTGGTCCCAGCAGACAACTGGACACACATTGAAGCGGTCAGTGAGACGAGGGGAAGCTGCAGCCAGTCTAAGGCCTTCAGGGCTGAGCTAGCAGCCTGCCTGCTACCTGACCAGCGCAAACTAACAGGGATGGCAAGGGGCCGAGGTCACCGGGGTTTTGCACCACTCTGAGGGATTTAGAGGGCGTAAAGTATCACTGAATGGGTGGACTCTCAGAAAAGATACGGGGCTTCTCATTTTCAGCATCAATAGATCAATCCTCCAGAGGTCCACGTCATCACAGGCTTCCTACCTCATGTTGTATGAGTGGTTATGGATCTGCTGATGACAGGAATAAAGCAGTAAATGTCAAAAGCTTTGAATAGGAACCAGATGGAAGTGTGGGATTGACGGTGGATAGGCGGCATGATGTATTTCTCTCCCTCTCTCGGCCACTCTCCCTATCCCTGCCTTGTTTCCTCTCTAGCCCGGGGCTAACCCCTTCTAAAAATAGACAATCAACTAGTAGCTCTAGCTGGTCATGCAACCGGACTGCCTGAGAAGTGTCACGGGGACAGCGGGTGGAGCCATCGTCAAGGTCCGCCCCACCTCACCACATGGTCACTTCACTCCTCTGGAGAAGAAATCTGTTCACATCTGTGTGTTGTGTTGAGGGGTGATCCTGGGCTGGTCCGTCCTTGTTAAGAGGATCCTTTGTCAGGAAGCATTTCTGGGATTCTTGGAAGGTCAGCTATGCTGGAAGCTCCAGACCATTTCTCAGTGTGAGTAGAGGAGAAATAACTGGCTCATCCAACTTGCCAGTTTGCACTCTTATATCCTGTGTAATCCTGTACTTATTATTGCCTGAGGCAGCCAACCTGAGAGAGGTTAGCCTTGGATTTGGCTGGGATTGTCCCAGGGTCTATTTCTGTCCAGTCAGACTGATAGTTGCTCATGGACCCTCTCTGTACACTGTGTGGGTCCTAGCCTGTTGAACAAAATGTCTGTTTTTCTCCATCACTTTCTGATTGAGTGTGTATACAGGGATGTGTTTAACAGCCTCACGGATAAAGCTAGTTTTTGTGTCTCATACAGTTGCCAGCTAATCCTGCAGATTGAATTAAAGAGTTCCAGGGATTAGCCTGTGACAAGTGAACACACAGGGAAGCGTCTGCTACTGGAAAGTATTGCAAATAGGGTGTTTATTCCTCTGTTTTTGAAGTTCATTTTCAAGAAGTGGTTTTATTGACTGATATGAACCTCATGCAGCTTGTACCCAGCAACCTCCCATCTCAGATAAACCAACAAGAAACAGCAGCAAATACATAAAAATACATGTTTCATAAGATTCCTCCCAAAATATATTACTATATTAAGAAACCTATAGAGCCTTGAAATTTACAAATATATATATGTAGACTTTTATTTTTTGCATTATTTAAGACATTTATGGCTTGCAAAAACTGTTGCATCGCAGAACTAAAGACTTCACTTTCAATACCATCACTTCTAGCACTGAGCAGATAGCTGTAATTCATCACGTCTGTGTAAAAAAGTTGTTTGTACAGTATGACATGATATATGACAAATCAGATTTTTTTTGTATGAAATACAAAAATCCATCTTAACAAATCAGTTTAGTCCATTATTGAGTCTTGAAATCTTGTTTTACTTAAAACAAGTGGGAAAGAAATTACCACTATGGTGAGATAATTCCACTTGTTTCCAATGCAGTTTCACCTGTTTCAATCATCTTTTTGCCATAAGTAGGATCAGTTCACTAGTATCAAGATAATCCTGCTATCCACAACTGCCGGTGCGGTGGACCTGTGAGTAATGGGGCAATTCAGGTACTGATTTGACACACCCATGTGTTTTCTACCCCAACAGGAGGAACATGGTGTGCATGTGTGTAAACAGGGCTGAAATTTTCCCTTGGTCTTTATACCCAAAAACGCAGAGCTTATGTGTGTGTGTGTGTGCACATCCAAACTGTCTTCTTGTGTCAAGTCTTTTTTTTTTCCCTCCTTTCTCTTCGTCCGTCTACCCTTTGCTTGCATGCACCTGCTCAGGCCTGCTCTGTCGTCTATCAGGAAAAGCCAGTTGACATTCCTGTTGGGATATCTTAACACAATTTTGAGCACTGAAACTCTGAAAGGCAGATTATGTGTGAACACTTTGTTCCTCCACCACAAATTAGATTATTTGACAGAAGTTAGACACGCCATTTTCACCTGTTTGTCACGTGTGAAAAGGTTAGCTCATGGACCAGTTAAGGCAAGTAAAACAATGTTGGTTAGGGTTATGGTTAGGGCTAGGTCTTTTTGCATTGCTGCATGGTATAGTAGCCTTAACCTGACCAGCAACAAGAGGCTTGTAAGCCTCATCAGAGTGGCCAGTGATACTATAGGGGTAAGTCTGACCCATCTTGTAAGGGCCAGGAGGGATCAAAGAAGGTTCGGCTCATGCTTTGAACTGCCTGGGAAGGCATAGTCTATTTTATCTTTTATTTTGATTAGCTGACATTTACGGTGAGTGCGCTTCGATTCATTTGCGGTAGATTTCCCAGGTCTGTGTGTGGCAGTGCTGTGCAGGTCAGACCTACACCCATTCCACAGCCAAAATCCAAATGCACCCGGCTTGGTACCTCACAGAGACGAAACTGTAAAGTGAGATGAAAGCAAGAAGTGATATTACAGAGTTTCTTGTTCTTACGTTCATTGAAAGGTAGCCTGATAGGGAG